>JAOXJP010081321.1:0-14978 GCA_025762735.1 Platanus orientalis | reverse complement strand
CTCTTCTCCTATGTGGTGGGTGTGACCTTCCCCCGCTGCAACATAGTTGTGGTAGTACCTGTGGGTGCCACCATGGATCAAGATAAAGCAATATGAAGTAAAAAGTATATATTTTTAAGGGTTTTAGTTATTAAGCTATTTAAGATTGTTGGATTAGCTTTAAATCCAACAATCTATTCTCTATATTCCATATATTGTTATATTTCAACGAAACGGATATTTAATGGAATGGATCGATATATATCCGTATCCTATCCATTTATAACTAATACTTTTCTAAATAGACTGGATAAGCTTATTTTGGATTGGATGTGGACCGAAACATGATAATTTTTTGGATAACTTGCAACCCTAGAGGGATGGTGCTTCTTGAACATAGAGTTTTTTCGCCTTTTCAACTCATGCCAACTGGCATTTGGGTAAATTTAAAGAAAAAAAAAATGCTAAGCTGTCCCTAGGAGGCTAGGACCATGGTGAATTCCAACATTTCATCATTGGATTCTGTATTCTTCTTTTGTCTCATGATTTCAAATTTAGGTGGTTCCAATGTAATTAGGTAGGTTACATCATGGTCCTGGGACCGGCTTCAACATTTTTATTTGCAATGTCCAAGAAATGGTTGAGCCACTGTGATGAAAACCCCCCTCCCTTTTTATTTATTTTTTCCCTAAGTGATCAGCCATGTTTTTTAAACCAGAAAGGATGTTCTGTCCAGGATTTGGTGTCTAGGACACCAGGGGACATCATATGGATAAAATGCATATTCTATGTTCAAAAAATGCATCACACCCATTTTATTCCATAAGACATCCCCTGGTGTCTTAGACACCATCCTGGACAGAAAATCTTGGACCTAACATCCTTTTCGTTTTTAAACACTTCCGTTATGTTGGATTCTTTGCACAAAATAGATGTTCTGTCCAGGATTTGTTGTCCATGACCCTAGGTGACTTCACATGGAATGAAATGGGCAGGTTTAGATGAAATTTCAAATTTTCACTCATTTTATTCCAAATGATGTCACCTAATGCCCTAGACATGAAATCCTGGACAGTAAATTTGCTCCCTTCTCTATGCCCACAGCCCATGTTGTTGCTGTTTTGCACATCATATTGCATTTGTATTGTATTTTAAGATTCAAAATGAATCATATGTATTATGGGCTGTTTAGTTGAATGGACCAAATAGGCCCGCATAACACTAAAGCCATATGTGTGTTAAAAGAATTTGGAAGGAACTTTGAATGAAATGTTTCATTTAAAGTTTTACTGATTCTCTCCTAAACAAAGCAGAACCCAACTCTCAAAGTCTTTTGGTTTGAAAGTTTAGTTACACATTGGAAGTGGAAAACTTCCAACTCCACCTCATAAATAAATGCAAGAACTTAAGGGATAATGGGTTGAAGAGAAAAGGGGAAGTTGGAGTTGTTTGTTTGCATCATGCGCGCATGTGCTGAACTTAATTGGGCCGGGCTGGGCATGGGTAACACGAATTAATTATTTTATTTTACTTAAATAAACAATATTTATTTTAATTAATTGATTCCAATTTAATTGGTTTCTTATTTAGTTGCTATAATAGATGGTAATATATTATTGATGCGTTATTGATATATTCTATAATCAAGTAGATTTATGGTGATTAATCACGCATTTAATATTTTCCAAAAGTTCCTAATTTTTTTATGGAAAGTATGAGTGTAAGTAATTATCGTCTTTTATAATAGAAGACGAGGAGAAGAAAGAAAGACAAAGAAAAAATATTCTGTGCGAATCAGTCTTTTTTATCTTTGATTATTATTATTAGTATTTTTAGTTCATGTTGGTTTTCATATATGTTACTCCATTGACATTAGAGGTGGGTTTGAGCTGTTCAAAGTGAGTCTTTGTTAACATTGCGAGACCTACTAGAGAGGTTGGTGTTTCTAGAGGTGATCGTTAATCAAGCTTACCATACATGTGACAGACCAACGGATATCACTTTAAGAACAATGTTCTATACGTGTTTAATCACCAACTAATAAAATATTCCTAACTCGTTTAATTTGTAGATAGTTATTTTATACACTGTTAGATTGCATCTATTGCTCGGATACATACTGGAGAATTTGTAAGTTGATACGCATAGTTTATTGTTGGTTGATTATATATACCTACACTTCACATTTTTATTCTCTATTGTTGAGAAAATCTGTCATTATATACTTCTATTGGATATTGAATTATACAACAACGTGAAGAAGTACAGTTTAGTGATCCATTATTACTGCAAATATAAATACTATTTACACATCATGGGCTGAAATGTGGTGTATACAGGGTTAAAAACATCTAAAGTTGCTCAATTAAAAATAAAATTGTCTAAAAAAGATACCATATTCTAAAACACACCACGTGGGAGCCTGTATCATGCAACACAACTACAACCGCTGCACAGACTTAGGCACAGATGAACACTCAAGGCGTCCAAACAAATAAGCAGACTAGTGTTAAAAAAAATCTGGTCCCAGAGGATTTCAGAATTGGAACACCCAGGTTGCCTACAAATCCTCTGATACAGTGATATTGAGAAGTAGGTATACATCTCTGTTCCATCCAGGAGACCATGGGACGTCATATGGAATAAAATGGGTCGGTGATGCTGTGACGTCCCTTGGTGTCCTGGACACTATCTTAGACACCAAATCCTGGATAGAACATTCTTTCTGTTTATTTATTTATTTTTGGATAAGATACTGCAAAGTAGCCATCACTGTAAAATTGTTCAACCATAATCCCTGTCCAAACCCCAAAGCAGGGGGTAATGTCCTGACCAGGACATCATATGGAATAAAATGGACGAGAATTTGAAATTTCATCTAATCCCTGTCCATTTTATTCCATGTGAAGTGCCTAGGTCTCCTTGACACCATCCTAAACACAAGATCCTGGACAGAACATTTATTTCCATAGCGGGGTAGTTTGAAAATCTACTCCTTGCTTTCCTGAAGCTATTCAACGGAGTGGTTTGCTTCCAAATCAACAAGGGAGTTGTTCAATCAAGCCTCTCACAAGTCTGACTCTGAGCTACAACTTTTTTTTTTTTTCCATCTCTAGGTAGAGAGCTATTAAATTTAATGTCGAGGGAATCTTTTGAAAGTCTTCCAATACCATAAAGACATGCAGTTGGGCAGAGAGCTGGGGTTGCAATTCCCCCTTTACTTCCTTTAAAATGCATGCACCTAGATAATATTTAAAGATGAACCCTTCTAAGGGTCTTGGTTCCTTGACCATTGGCAGAGTTTTTGTTTAAAATTATAAATACTAATATCTCTGGCATATGCACCAAGTCCCTGATCTTGTTCATTATTTGTTTAACAAGTAACAGAGATTCCCACATTTAATACTGTGAAAAAGATTGAAGTATTGATGCATGAGAATGGTGTCAGGGGGTGAACACATCAGCACTGAAAAGTGATAAGCACACCCCAAAAATTGTAAGCCACTTTTTTCATTCGTACATAATCCAAACCTTTAATATCGGGGTGCGAAAAGTTAGCTGGGAGTTGGTAAAGATCTAGCTATAAAACTCTTAATACAACCATGGGTTAACGCAAGGATCTGGTATGAACCCCTTAGGTTAGTCCAACATCAGGGGCAACATATCAGCGCCGAAAAGTGAAAAGCATCCCCCAATAGGTGTAAATCACTTTTTTTGAAGCTGATGTATTGGGCCCTGATGTTGGTCTGACCTTAAGGGTTGCACCAAATCAGAGGCAATGCGACTGGGATTTGGTGAGGGGGGGGGGACATTTTAGGTTGAAAAGTGGATGTAAATTATTTCTTGACGCGATGTGTCCCCCCTACATGCAAGGACGTTAGGAGCACTTTAAGGGGATGCACCAAATCCTGATCCAGGGATTCAACCAAGTTTAGACTCACATTATGCATTCGAAACATTTCTTTCATTGGATTTGCAAGATCCTATAGAGAATAACCACTACATCAAAATGCCTCAGGTTTTATCACTTAAGAATCTAGAAATACGGGACCATTTTTTAGTTAAAATAAATTGCCAACCTTAATTCAGGAAACGTGCTAACAGATGCCTTAAAAGCTATTTGAAACCCGACACTTAATGCGACAAACAGATAGCCAAGATGCTAACTGAATCCCACTAGGTAGTGTTAGAGAAGGAGATTTTTTAGACTATTTTCTCATTTTTTTCTCTGGTTTTGCAGAGTTCCCTTCTCTATGATGTATGTTCTTTTTATTGTTGAAAATCAAGGCATTCAATGTCATTTAAAACATTTCATTAACATGGCAATTAACGTCATTTAAGAATTTCATTAACAACTCCTTAAATCAAGTTTTCAAATTTAGTTGTTTTCAAATTCTCTCAATTGTTTACTCCCACGCTGGTTAGAATAAAATACAATATGCAACATATAAGTTCTAACTCTTTATCACTCTTGTGTATTTTGAGAAAGTCGCACACTCTTTCTTGGCTATTACGGTGTATGTATAGTACCTTACGCACATATGTACGTGCACGGATGCGGGTAAGGGTTTGGGTCCAAGGGTGCTTGAGGTGCAATTTACATGTGCACATTGTCGTGGAGTCGCATTAGGGGTTGCAAAATTCCTTTTTGATGGTTCAGATGTGACCTCATGACATCCAAGTTTTTCTTGATTGATATGTTCAAACTTAGACTAGTGCACGAATGTGTTGGACCAAATGTCATTCGCCATGAGTTGGGTTGTATCAAAGTGGTGCGCGAATGTGTTAGACCAAGTGTCATTTGTCACGAGTTGGGCTAGACCATGAGTGCGTGAATAAATGAACTTAAACCAACATATGAAGTGGGCCAAGGCCTGTGAATGAGTGGACAAAGTGTGCGAATGCAAATTATCAAGTCCATTCGCCACTAGTTGGGCTTCTTCGTGATAGCCTAGAACCGACATAGCCCAGAAGTGTTACAGTCTTGCATTTGACACAAAAAAGAGCCCATGCTGAGCCTAGTAATGGTCCATTCCCCTATTTCTGGGCTGAAAGTGGACTAACAAGAGGTTGACACCTCATGGGGAGTTGGTGGAGTGGGTGTAAGGCCTCTTCTACTATAAAAAAGGGGCTATTGGCCTCCCAAGTGAAAAATGAGAAAAAAAATCTGAGCCAAGGCAAGTGGAGGACCAAGAGCAAGAAGAAGGAAAAGAAGGAGGTGGCGAATGAGGGTCCAAACCTTTCCTTCGCCCTTCCTCTCTTAGATATGTGTTGCAAAACACATGTTCCTTCAAGCCCATGAATCTACATCTCCCTTGTAGAAGCTTTGTAATGCATCATTAGGCTTGGAAATCATTTCAATCAAGTGTTGAAGTGTTCATTTTAGTGAACCTTCACAAGGTTTGATGGTGTAATCGTGGTCTTCTTGATTTGGTTCTTACATATGTTTATCAACTTGATAAGGGGACTATGCCGAATTTTTGGGAAAATTTGGATTTGTCAAAATTGGACTTTTTTTGAACACCAAAATCTTTAAATGGCAATAAGTTATAAGGGGAAGTATCCTACGTTTTTGTTGGGCCATGCAAGCCCATTAAAAGACAAGGAGTTGGTTCTGACCTTAGTTGTATCCCAGAGGTAGCTTGGCATGCTCCCTTGCACAATCTTGTGGGAGGCCTCGACTACCTTCAAGAAACGCATAAAATAACACCTCCATGTCTTGAGTCACTCGGTTTTAATTTTTTATTAAATTAAAAGTACTTGACTTTAAGATTATGGAATTAATGGATTTTGAATTATTGGATTACAAATCCAACAATGACTTTATTCTCCACAGACGAACAAGAGGTTACGATTTCTTATCAAAATATGACTGATTTGATCAGATTTCAGCCCCAGGTATAAAAAGCGAAAGGGAAACCTTACATGGAAAGCATGGAGTTTGAGTTTTTTTATAATTTACAACTAAACGCTTATTTCCATTCAAATAAGACAAAGTCATACAACTTTCCATGATTTCATTTTCTTTTATTTAATTTTCAACCAAATACCCCTTAAGAGTCAAACCAAGACCTTTTACGAAAGATTATTTTTACCAACTAAGTTATAAAATATTAATGATTTAATAGACTTATTATATATATATATATATATAATAGTTCAGGCCTTAGGCTGAGCTCGGGCTAAGTGAAGATAAACCTGGCCCTAAAAAATGAAGTTTGGGCCTCGGGTTGAGTCTTTCTTGGGCCTAGTTTGGGTTAAGCTCAGGCTAACCTAGTCCATGTCCACCCCTACATAAGAACATGACTTTTCAAAGAGAATATGAAAGCAAGAGAGAGAATGAGAAATTGTGTGTATTATGGCTAAGTAACCCCTTTTATTTATAGAATAGGTGGGTTCATGTCCTTTAAACAAAAAGTGTGTTGTAAGGGGTCAATTTAGATCTAAAAGGTGCATAAATGTTGCTTAAATCTTTCAATTGTGGCTGTTGGACTTAAAAGACAATAAAGGTGTCTTTTGAACCTTAAATTAAAAGACACAACTCCTTAAACTAACTAATGGGTAGTTTGAAAAAGTCAAACTTCTAATAACTACCCAAACGATTATAACATTTGAAAATTTAAAAATTTTCAATAATCCCTTACAATTTTTTTTTTATTTTCAAATAACCCCGACAAAAATAAATAAAGAGAATATTTTACTCTTGGTATCCCAAAATTTATGCTTCAGTGAAGATGTTTTGTGGACTTGAATCTTCACTTAGTGGTAATATCTCAAAGTTTTATCAAAGTACCTTATAACCGTAGCCTTGAATTAGTGATTACATGTGATAAGACCGGAAACACTATCTCACATAAAATTTCTTTGGCTTTGGAAGTTCAAAATAATCAACACTATATAAGGCTCTGTTTCTATATCTCGGTTTCATGAACGCTCTAGAGAAAAACTCGGTCCTCATAAGAAGCAGCCTCACTTCAACATTCATATAGGTGAATCTATCAAAAGGGTCCATGCAACTTTAACGCTTCAACAAAATTTGTTATAGGTCTATTAAGAGCATAACTCATCTTCCCCCTTTGCCTTTATAAGTCCAAGCACTACATTTAATCTAAGAGATGACAACATCTATTCAGTGTTTGCTAATCACATGTTGATGATATACTTGGGTTCTTTGAACTCATTATTTGGAATATAAATGTAGAGTTGAATTTCTATCATAGGTGATTAAGTAGTAGGTTTTAGGTTTTAAATCCTTCCCCATAAAAGTTTGATATAACAATTCCCTTGTAAGGCGCCATTAATCAAATGATGCATCAAGTTATTACTTTACCATATAATCAATTGATTACTCCTAGATTGAGTAATCCAACACATAGTTATGTCATAGTCTAGTGTACATAGACTTACCATTATACATTTTATTGTATACCCGTGATAGTGTAGATTTACTATCACAATGTAGAGATATTAGTGCCATTGGTCTGGGCCAATATTGAATTTCTGAAATAAATTCATCAACCACTTCGTTTCTTTGCCTCTAGTTGTAAATACCATAAAGTCTTCATTGTGTAGTAAATTATCCAAGTCTATTTCTTAGACCCCAAAAAAATTGCAATTCCTCCGATAGTGTATATCCATACACTAATGGGCTTCAAATCCTTTGATTTGGAATTCCAACAAGCATCAATATATCCTTTCATAATAAGAGGAGTTCAATAAATCCATACATAGTTTCCTTCAAGTATTCATATACTTGTTTGCTTAAAAGCTAAATAGCAAAACTATGTTTGATCTAGTACAACATGGCAAATATATTGAGTATAACCAATAAATCATATTTTCCATTCCTTCTTATCTAAGAATCCTATTTAAATCATACACCCCACATTTCCTATCTATATTTATGTTTCTTAATACTCCAAATATAGATATTAAATACATAGGTGGATGTCACGTGTTTACACTACTTTGTCTCCTACATGAATGTTTCCACAAATTACGTCACAAGGCATACAACAATATGCCCATATGTTACCATGTAACTGCTATAAAGAGTGCACCTCTTACTTTCAAGGCAACATTTCTTATAATACAGATGTTGGTATGTGGTTTATTTCAAATATAATATTTGTACTTTTCCTCTAACTAATTTAACCATCATTAAAGTGTTGCGATATTTTTTAAGGGGAAAGAATCCCGTTAAATAAGGAAGGTAGGTGTGGTGACCTAGCAACACTCCCGCTTCCCTCTTTTAGAGAAACGTGTGGGAGTGGACTAGGGTTGCTGCACCCCACTCCCCTCTCCCTCTCTCACATGATTAAGGGCTGTTACAAAAAACCCTAACTCCTCTCACTCTTTATAAATATAACATAAACTAGAAAAAGAAAAGGTGATTTTTTGTGAAGAATGGAGTTTTGTACATGTGACTTGGTTGATGCATTAATGTTTTCTCAAAGAAAAGAAAGAGGAGGAAGAAAGAGGCTTCTGTGTATTCTAGGGGGTTCTATCTGAAGAAGAAGAAGAACGCAAAACTGCTTATGATCTTCATTTTCTTGATCTTGTTTTTTCTCTCTTCTCACTATGCATGCGGATTTTGAACTCAGTTGTCTTCTTTTAAGAAGTAATACCTTGAGCTATTGATCCAAGGCTATTGTCGGGATTGCACTCTCTATCGAGGGAGATCACTTAATTTAAACAAGAATAATATTCTCATGAGATCTGGTTTTCTCTTTATGGGAACTCACGTTGATCTCTAAGTGATTTGATTTGAGAAAACCATTTACAATGTCGTTACGCTATCATATTTTTTGTAAAATCAAACCTTGGACTTTTGGGCTTTAAGAACAATGAGGTTTCATTCTTCTCTATCTGAGAGTGTAAATCCATAAAAAGACAAGGGTTCTCCCTGAGCTAGATTATATCTCTTGCCCGTTACTAGAAAGTCTCGATTATCTTCACGAAGTGTGATAATGACACTTTCTATGCTTGGATGAATCGTTAACTTAAACTATAAATTGAAAAGGATAAGAAAAAATAGAAAATTGAAATATGCAGCTTGACTGCTTGCGACCGAGAGCGCAACTGATTGCGTGACTAAACTAAGCGAGCGATTAAACCTGGGTTCGCAACTGGACAGTGTGTTGCACAACCGATTCTCACCCACCACCAACTTAGAATTAGAATTTGAATTATTCCATCATTGTTGAGTTTCTCATAATTAGAAAACTAACAAAAGCACCTCTCTAAACACTGTTTGATGCTAGACTCAACTCTGAAACAAAGAGCAACTACAACCAAAGTATTTATGGCATTACCTTCTTCACAAAGGACATCTCTCTCAATTTTGGAACACTGCCCATTCTCAATAGCATCATTACTATGATGTACTATAATTAGTTTGCACCTCGATTTTATGAGGCCAATCAAATTGAAGAGACCTAACTAGAAGGCAACACCAAGGCAACATGGGAGGGGTTTCTTCTTTCAACAAGTAAATTGGTAACTTGTATTAGAAAGACAAATAGCACTAAATATATCGTTAATTGTGGGTCATCATCAAAATATGAATGAAAGCACCGATATTTTGTTGTTCAGATCTACAATGGAGTCATTATAGTCATGGTTTAACTTTGATGAGTTTGAATCTCAAAATGAATGAGATGCTAGTTAACTCAGTAAGAAACAATATTATCAAATGAGAGATCAACCTGTACTTCTTGGATGGCAATCAAATCATAATGAAGGAAGATACTGATTTAGAAGGGAAAATGAAATGAACCTAGATCATATGAAGCAATCATGGCCCACATGCTCTATGCTCTTCTAGGGAGGTTGAAACCCTCCCTATACACCAGGGACCATAGAAGAGATAAAAGAAACTAATTCTTCCTTTTGGAATAACATTCAGGAGAAACCATGCTACAACATGCTATCCCACCAACTCATCCTAAGATCTTGGCATGGAATTTTTACAAAAACTCCTTGGACTATTTGCACATGGAGCAATATCTCTATTAAGATATGTGTAGCCTTGTTCTTGTCCGAAAATAATCCCATATACCTTCCATTTCCCGATAATCAAGGGATGGTATTCAAAAATCAAAAGGAAGATTGATTCAAAGGTTCATGACAAGCAACTAGTAATCTGGCATATATAATAATAGCAATCCATAACATCCACCTCTCCATTAAAAACAGTAATTTGCTATGGTCCAAACCGTTTTGGAAGGCGTTGTGCCTTTTGGTGGAATAACGGACTAGAAGAAAGAAACTTTTACACAGGTCTAAAGTTTAAATGGTATTTACCACCTATCATTGCCTCCATATGGAAAATATGGCATCTAGTGTGAATAGTAAGATTTCAACAAAGAAATTCAAAGAGAAAATCCCATTCCTTTCTTTCTGACTCACTTCTGATAAATCAAACAAGGCCATAATGAATTCTGACCCATTGTTGTGCCAAATCGGTGGTTCCAAAACCACAAAACTAAATGATTTTAGTTAGAATGCAGAACATGTTCTAATAGGGTATTCAAGTCCATTTACTAAAAAATTTTGTATTATAGTTATTCTATAGTTGTGCACTAATGCATTAGGATTTCATATATTATAAACACAAAATGATAAACATGCAATATCCTCATTCATATTATTTAATCTATCATACTTTTAATGCACTAAACATGATAATCAATATTATATGTATCAAGAATTAAGACAATAAGACATAAGATAGAAGAACTTATCGATTTTGGAATTGATCCATCAACTATCCAAGCTTTGATGTTGCACCATTGTCATCACTCTTCCTTGGCACGAAAAATAGTCTTAAGATTGTTGGAACAAAGTGGCATTGATTCAAGAAATTCAATTAGTTAGAAGAATGCTTCAAGGTGTGTTACAATTGTTGCTTTCCTTAAGACGATTTTTGCCACCCACTTGGTTAATTCAAGTTAGCAAAGGAGTTACAGGTGAGTTGTCTCCAAGATACAATGAAGCCTAACAATTCATTGTATGTTGATATGCAATATATTGTACCAAAAATCAACCTAGAACACCCGCAACCTTTAAAGACACAAGACCTGAATTTATCAAAGAGAGTATGAAAGCAAGAGCGAGAGAATGACAAATTGTGTGTTTTGTGGCTAAGTGACCCCCTTTATTTATAAATTATGGGGGGTCATGTCCTTTAAGCAAAAGGTGTGTTATACGGGTTCAATTTAGGTCTAAAAGGTGCCTAGATATCTCTTGGACCTTTCATTTATGTTGTTGGGCCTAAGAGACATCAATGGTGTCTTTTGGGCCTTAAATTAAAAGACACAACTCTTTAAACTAACTAAGAGGCAGTTTGGAAAAGTCAAACTCCTAATAACTACCCAACTATAACTACTTAAATGATTATAACATTTGAAAATTAAAAATTTCCAACATAAGGTTCCTGATTATATGAGATATTATGATATTATTGATAAGTTTAAGACAAAAAGAATAACTCAAGCCCATCTAGTGAGCTAACTCGAAATTGATTTGAGCTGCCTTAGCTTTAGACTCATCAGTTGAGGGGGAAAAGCACATGTGTTCTTTTGTGTGATTTATTGAACCGGTCCTCATCTCTGATTTGCAGAGTCCCTACATGATAAAGTCAAGATTGATGCCCAAAATCACGGTATTTCAAGCTCGATGAGTCCTTTCTTCCATGATGAACTATTGCCACCAGTCCTACATTTTGTCTCTATGGACCGAGGAGAAAGGGAGCTCAACAAGAAGAGGATTGTACCATGAGAGAAGCAATGAGGTCAACCTATTTCAAATATATGTTTCAGTTTAGCTAATCGGAGTGCTAGCCCCTCTAGAGGAGACAATCTTCCTAAATAGGGTGAGATTCTGTTGCTTACTGCTCACCTTAAATCCTTGAATGACTAATCCTTGGCTAGGGAAGATAGGGGATGGCTACTTGGCCAACTAGAACAAATAGCACCTACGAAACAACTATTAGCATCCTAAATAATTGCAACAGCATAAGCCTTGGATGATTGGAGAAAGGCTTAGTCAAAAATAACTTTCAAAAAACCTCAAGATGGGGTAGACCAACAAGGGTTGATGCTATGATTGGGCAGCTGGGGGTCATCACCTCTAAAGCCGAGAGCTCCTTAAATAATCTATTGGCATCAGATACCCAGTCTCCTTCCTTTTGTTTAATCACAATTTTTGCATATCAAAACCCTTATATGATCATTCATTTCTTTCACTCGCTTTAGGGTTTATTAAACATGTAGCAAAACAAATAGATTTTCAGTTGAATAGAAAGTAAGGAATGATAACTATTTTCTTTGTTGATAAATTTGTAGATGCTTTATTTAAAATTAAGATAGATTACACATGAAATAACATCCTGCATCAAAGCTTCATGTAACCAACATGCTGGTATACCTGACCAAGGATTGATTTTCCCTTTACTTCCATCCTTAGCTAACATATTAGTTATCTTATTTTTTAGTCTACTAACATAAAAACTAGAACTTGAAAAGTTGAAAATAATTTTTTGCAATCTACTATGCAGATCTTTATTTCTATAGGGCACTCTTCCAAGGCTTCCTATAAAGCTTGAATCACGATTAATGAATCTCCTTCTACTATGAACTTTGTTACTCCCAAGGATGATGTTGTGCATAATCCTATTAAACCCGCTTCACTTTCAGCTTGTTTTTAACCTATGTATGAGAAAACAAAGGGCAATATTACATAACCATTAACTATCCCCCTCATCACTAAGTGAACCACAAATTCTAAACAATAAACACGACTATTTTATTATGGAGCAAGCTTTAGGCCCTTCATTAATTATAAAGGTTGACACCCAAAGAAGGGTGACCAACCATCTGATTTGGAGAAGAAGAAAAAAAAAGAAGACAAATAAAAGATAGAAAAAAAATCTAAAATTAAAATCTAAAGACTGAAAGTACAACCTCCAAATATATGGACCATGCTTCAGCGAATGAGGAGTTGACATATATGGGAAAGGGAAGGTGATGCAAGATGTGTGGCACACTTCTTGGACAATATGGATAGAGGAAAGCCACGTTCTCTTTAATATTTGCTAATTTATTTACTTTATTTATTTTTTCAGTCTTTTATTGTTATAGGACTCTAGAGTAGTAAGTCACATCCATTAGGGTGTTTAATTAGAAGTAGAGATAATTTACAATGCCTAAAAATAATGAGTTGCTATCTTTGGAATCATGTAGCTAAGGAATATTGTAGGATAGAGTAAGAAGGAGGTTTTATTGTAAAAACTGATTATTATCCAATATTTGAAGAAATAGAAATTTGCAAAGCCTTTTTTTGAAACGTTTTGGCTGGTTGAGCTAATCCCTACAAAACATTGGTTATTTCGTTTTTCTTTTGTATATTGTTTCCCTAGATTCAAGGTGCCTTACAACAACTTGTGTTAGGTGGTATCAAAGTAGAGGAAAGTGCAACATTCTCAATTTAATGGTTTCAATGATGAAAGGATGTGGAAGAAGAGTGGCCATAGCAGATTCACAGGCTTCTGATTCAGAAAAAGAAATTGCACAATTGAGGAGACAAGTGGAGGCTCTTACCCTATGCTTAGCGCAACTAAAAGCCTTGACCCTAGAATCATCCGAGGAGGAGGTCTTCGAAAACCCTTTTCATGTACATGCTCCTCAAAGAGAGCTGATTGAAAGGGATGATCGTCATTGGGATGATAGATGTTGGGAATTTAGAACGAAAGTTGAAATTCTTCAATTTTATAGGAGTCTGGAAGCTGAAGAATTTGTGGATTAGTTAGCAATAATTGAAAGAATCTTGGAATTTCAAAGATGTCTCTAATGATAAGAAAGTGAAGCTAGTTGCCTTGAGACTTAAGAGGTGTGCATCATCATGGTGGGAGCAATTACAGAACACACGATTGAAACAAGGAAAATCTAAGCTTAACAATTGGGAGCAACAGAAGAAAAAACTACGTGAATTTTTTTTTTCATTTAATTATACATAAACCATGTACCAACTACTTCAGAATCTTCGTCAAGGATCAGATCAGTTAATGAATAGACTAACAAAATTTTAAATTAATTTATAGAGTTAAAAGGGATGATTGTTATTGGGATGATAGACGTTGGAAATCTAGAGAACTAAAGTTGAAATTCTTCAATTTTCTAAGAGCCTAGAAGCTGAAGAAATTGTGGATTGGTTAGCAATAATTGAAAGAATCTTGGAATTTCAAAGATGTCCCTAATGATAAGAAAGTGAAGCTAGTTGCCTTGAGACTTAAGAGGCATGCATCATCATGGTGGGAGCAATTATAGCACATACGACTAAAACAAGAAAAATCTAAGCTGAACAAATGGTAGCAAAAGAAGAAAAAGCTTCGTGAAATTTTTTTGCCATTTAATTATACATAAACCATGTACCAACGACTTCAGAATCTTCGTCAAGGATTAGGTCAATTAATGAATATACTAACATATTTTTTAATTAATTTATAGAGTTGATTTTTGGGAAAATGAAGATCAAAAAGTTGCATGGTTTATTGGTGGATTAAGGCAACCCAGACAAGATGTGTTTAATCTCCATATAATATAGACTTTTTCTGAGGCATTCTAGAGGACATTGATGGTTAGAAAACAACAAATTTGCAGTTTTGCTATTATTGGTCGAACTGTACCTCGTACTACTCAAACTTCAAATAACTTTAATCCTTGTCGTACAACACTCGATGAATAAAATTGGACAAATAAATTTGGCTAATACATCCTTTCAAAATAAAAAACCTCTCTCTCTCTCTCTCTCTCTCTCTTGTGTCTAGGACACCAGCTGACTTCAGATAGAATAAAATCCCTTCGGATTTGATGCCCCCTTGTAAAGTGGCCCTAACCTGCCCCTGCATGCACGCAGTAGATGAAATTTTAAACTCCCACCCATTTTATTCCAAATGAAGTCACCTAATGTCCTGGACACCAAATTTGCTCCATATATAT
>JAOXJP010081310.1:0-14978 GCA_025762735.1 Platanus orientalis | reverse complement strand
ATTTGTATGTTCTACCTCATAAAAGGGCCAAATTCAAAGGCCCCAAGAAAAATTCATATTTCTATTATAGGGGCATTTTTTTTTCAGAATTTATTTTGGCAACAATTTTTTTACTTTTGGTAATTTTGGGTTAATCTGGGTTAGGTTTCTTTTGGTTAGTTTAGGAGATTTTATTTATTTATTTTAGTAGAATATATTTAATTTAATTTTTAGAAAGTGAAAAATCTTATTTCTGTCACTTTTATTTAGCTCTTATTTTGGACAGTCAAAACTTACCCATTTTGATTGATTTTGGTTTTATTTAAAAGATCATTGAGTTAACCTTCCAACGAACCCAAGATTTTGTGAATTTGATGTGTTTTGGGAAAGCTACAGGGAAACTGCTAGCAAGGTAATAGAATATGAAGGATTTACATTTTTTAAAGTTCTAATTTAATTAAGAGTCTTTTAGGGTGTCCAAGTTTGACTATAAATATGGAGCTGGAGTGGTGTAAAAGAGACAAAAAATTTGTAAATGAATCAAATTTATTATGGTTGAAGGTTTCATCCGTGTGAAATCCTAGGTAATATATATATTTTTCTTCTATTGATTCTTCTTAATTCTTTTCTTGAAATATTTATTTTTTCTTTTCGTTTCTTGGAATCATTTTCTATTATATTTCTTCTTAAAGTTTACAGAAATTCTTTTTTTTTTTTTTTTAATTTCTTCTTTTAAAAATCTCACAAACCCAATTATATTTCATTAAATCAGAACCTTACTATTCAACCCACCACTATTTATTGTAGTGCAGTCCTAGATTATTGAAATCTATAGACTGTCCTACATAGTTTTCTTCATTGTTTGAGAGAGAGAGAGCGAGAGAGGTGTAACGGATTGAGCGACGTAAAAATACTCATCTTGTGTTTTTAAATCTCTCCTTCTGAGTTATTGTTTATTGCATGGATTGTGAGTGATTTGGTCCTAAATCACACTGTTGCGTCGGTAATTTGTATTAGAGCTTCTAATCTGTATTTGGCCCATGCAGGTTTTGTGATCATAACCGATGCTTGCTGTCGGTTAGGTCAGTGCAGACTTTGGATCAGGTGCATCTCATCAGAAATGGCTTGCAATAATGCATGTACTCATATCTGGTGGGACATGTTTCATCCAAATGACACTGTAAATGCCATCCTAGAAAAAGCGGAAGAGGATGGGTGAACAGAAAATTTTATTCTTCACAGTGAATTCCTTTGTTTGTGGATTAAGTTATGATGGTAGTAATGGCTTTTAGTACCTAAGTCTTGGTGGAGAGATTTGTTAGAAGGGATAGTTTCACTCTTTGGAAACGAAGGCTGAAGTATTTATTGGTGCAACAGGGCGTTGTAGGGAAAGATAAGCATGTTCACAGTGATGAAGGATGATGAGTAGCAAGACATGAAGATGAAGGCATTCAGCATAATCGATCTTCATCTTGCATATAATGTATTATTTAACATTGTAGACGAGGATTCGGCATTGATTTTATGGGAGAACTTAGAGAAACTCTACATGGGAAAACGTCTCACCAATAGGCTATATTGAAACTGACAATTTTATTGGCTGAAGATTGTGGTAGGTGCTAATCTTTTGTATATTTAAATGTATTCAATAAGCTCGTGGATCAACTGATCAATATTGAAATCAAGGTGGAGGAAGAAGACAAGACCCTATTGCTACTTCACTTCCCATGTCTTACAAAAATACTATGACAACCTTATTGTTTGGGAAAGATATAATAAATTTGAAGGATGTCATGACATCATTACCATCAAACGAGATCAAGAGTAGACCAAATCTTAAAGGAATTCCAGATCATGAAAGATACAATAAATTTGAAGGATGTCATGACATCATTACCATCAAACGAGATCAAGAGTAGACCAAATCTTAAAAGGAATTCTAGATCATGGTTTGGTTGGATGGTAAGAGGATTAAAAGGGATGGTCATTTGCAAGGGAGTCTTGGAATATCAAGTGGTGATCCAAGTCTAGTGGGAATGGTAAGTTCAATGTTTTTAATATGGTCACATTAAGATGATGGGAAAAAAATGTGACAGTTTCAATACAACATCAGTAAAGGAACAAAGGGATTACGTTGGGGAAGTTTATAGTTTCCAAAGGTATATTCACTTATTCTCATGATGAGTAGATCTTAGATTTAGGATGCTTTCATATATGCTCTAGGAAAGAATATGTAATACGTTCCAAAAGAAGAAGATAAGTGTTGTACCTTTGGGTAATAGGTCAACTTGTGATGTCACGGGTGTTGGAACAGTGAATATCAAGATGTTCAATGTAATTATTTTCTCTTTGGATTGTGTGGTGTATCTCCAAAGGTGCAAAAGAATATAATATCATTAGGTTGAATTCCATGGGTTATATGTATTCAGTTACAGGTGGAGTCATAAAAATCACATGCAGCTGTTTGATCTTGATCAAAGAAGAAAAGTGTGATGGATGAAGGTAGATAAGCATGATAATTTGTATTGTCTGCTGAGAAATATAGTGATTAATGGTTTTTGCTTGACCATGATGGGGGGCTAGAAACATGATAGCAGCCATTCCAATCTAGATTGGGATTGGATAGACTTATCCCAATTCGGATCAGCTGATCCAACATTGATCAGTAAAGGAAAAGATCAAGGATCAACCAATCCTGATCAAATCCCAGATTGGTCGGTCTTGGCCAATTATGATTGTATAGATGGAGTCAGAGCCAGATTATTTCAATGGTGTCTGTAGATGGAATTTTAAGGATAATGATTGTTATGGTAATAGCAGACAATTTATCTGATTTAGGTTTGAGGTGGATGTGCATATCAGGCATAGATTTCACCAGGGAGAACAAGTCTAGGGTTATCTCTAGGGTGGTTATGGGAATATGGGCTAAGGTGGAGTGTTGCACACGTCATAGATTTTGTATCTTGGTAGAGGTACATATGGAACGGTCTTCAATAGATCTTCAAGGTGGCTGGAAACATGCCAAGTTGGATATTCTTGTTGGTGTCATGTTTGCAGCCGTTGGATCAATGGAAGATCCAAGGGTAAGGTTTGAACTTATAAAAAGAAAGTTGGCTTCCTTATCCAATTAGGAGAGTTGGGACATGAGAAGGAATCTTTATATAAGAGAGTTTCCTAAGAGAAGAGTGGCTGCTGTTGTTATCAGTTGCTCTCTCTTCTCTAGGTTCTCTCCTTGAATGAAACAAAGAGACAAATAGGGTTTATCACAATGAGAAAAACCTTGTTTTTCTTTTTGTTCACACGGTTTGTGAGAAAAGGTGAGAAGGTCTCTCTTTATTGTTTTAGGGAGAGAGAGAGTCACAAGTGAAGCAGGTTCTTGGGCTTTTTAGGTCTTGGGATTGATCTGCGAAAAGGGAGAGTGTATTTCTATTATATCTTGCAGTTCTTTACTTTGTTATGAAGAACAAATGACAGTCATGGATGTAAGCCATTGAGCCACACTGCGTAAAATCCTCATCTTGTGTGTGCATGTTTGTTGTTTAAATCTCTCATTCTAAGTTATTGTTTATTACATTGATTCTAAGTGGTCAGGGCCCAAATATACCACTACGTGGTATAGCAGGGCTGTTTCTGCTTTGCCAACTCATTAGTTTTCACTTTTCTTCCTCTCTCTCCCTGTTGATTTCAATACAACACAGTCCCATTCCTAATTTTTATCTGTAGATCCCTAATTTCCCATCCCAAACCCTTCAATATCATTCCCTAAATAATCCCAAACCTTTTCCCCTTCATCTATCTGTACACCTGAGTTACCTAAATTTTGCATTATAACTGAATTTCTGTAATCAGTCCTACATCACTCATCCCTCAATAAAATATCTTCTTATTGCTTATAAAATAAAAATTCAGATACTATTGAGCAATATATAATATGGATTCCATGCCATAACCTTGTTCTGTTATGTCATGTTGCCTCTGGGGAGAAGTTTCATGTTATTCAGGGTTGTGCCATGGATTCCTGTGGGTTTTGAATGGCTTAAGTTAATGCTTTTTGAGGGGATCAAAAGCTTGATACACCAGTATTTCTATAGGTTGCTTTGGATTTTTTAGTGTTTATTTTCTAATTGTTTTTTTAACTGTGGAGACAATCTGGAAGCAATTTTCTAAAACTTCCCGTATCATTATAATAATACTTAGCCTGAATGTGTTTTACTCAAGAATGCTAGATTTGTCTTTCATTTAAATAGAGCTGGAAGTTATTAAATTGTAAGAGATGGACATGCTAGGTAATGAAAAATCTTCAGAAAATTTCTAGTAGTGCTTAGTTGATGCAGTAGAGTCTGGAGACAATGCATTTAATCACTGCATAAAAGATACTTGCTACAGTAAATAATGTTTGTATTTCTTTCTTGTCATTACTTCAATGGTTTCTACCTTGCTCTGCACAATAATTTGGCATGGAGCCTGATGTTGTTGAACCCAGAGGCCAATTGGATGGGTGCTCTTTGTTGCGACGTTGAGGTCAGGGATGGGTTAAATCCCACTCAGAAGAGAGGGAAAAGGAAGTGGTTTTCTGCATTATGGCTATCTTATGTATTAGAAACTCAAATCCCCTATTATTGCTTATTTTTTGTTTCTTCAATAAATTCAGTTAGTCATCAAAAAGGAAAGAAGAATGGAAGTATGGGTTTGTGAAGATTTCTATGATTTACTGGAAGGCTGTATCACTTGAGCTTTATATGTCTTTTTTGTTCGTCAATGACCTGTGTCAGGTTTGACTGACTGGTAACAGTTAAATGCAGAATGTGCCTGTTCTTTTGCATTCTGATGTCACATCACAAATGTAACTTATAAAAATACTATATGTTGTTTGGCAACTTCGCCAAGATCATGGTTTACAAGATTTGAGTGGGATACTGTATCTTGGCCATTACAGAAAAACAACAGCTAGAATAATGGTGGATGGTGGCAATATATAACTTTATCTTTTCAGGATAGTTGTTTGAATTTCTGGTTTTAATCTCTCAAAACTTAGTGCTTTAAAAGCGTCATCATATACTCGTGGTATTTTCTCCTGTCTCTAGATTTCACTGTGGGACCACATAATCCTTGACAAGGACCATGCCAAGCTTGAAAGCCTGATCACCACCAAATACCCCTTCATTGATCAGGTAGTAGCTGCTGCAGTTCTGTTTCGAAGTTCTCTAAACTAAGAATCTGTTGTTATAGTATATATTTATTGATTTTCTTTCCAGGGAAGCAATCTTCGTGGTAAGAAGGTCACACTTGTTCTTCACTGGTTCATTATGCCCAAGACGGGGAGAACATTTGAGGACAAGATGGTAATGTCTGATTTCCATCTACCTCAGACATACACATAGTTTGTCTTTTTTTCATCATGCCAGTCATCTTAGCAGTTTTAGCGGTTGTGATGTATGATATTGAAGACTAACCTTGCGTACTGGTTTCCCTTGGTTATTCCTTGCTGGATATTTTATTGAGCCCATTGCTGAACTTGGACAGTTAAAACATGCAAGCCTCACAATTCGCAATTTGAGTTGAGTGTTCATGTGGAATCTGGAACTGAGTACACATGAATTATATTTTTGTTTTCCTTTATCAACTCAAAGCCTCTTCTTTATATATTGTCGAGCAAACTGAATTCACTCTATGTGAGAGCACAACCACAATTATCTGAAAGAAGTTCGGTGAAGATGTGGTGAATGGCCTTAGAGAAATCCCTTCTCTTGGAAGCTTTTAATGCAGTCATCAAACATTTCAGAGAGAGTTTTGAAAGTGGAGAGCCCCAACATATTGATTTTGCTCGTGTCCATGCTATGTGGGTTGTCATCTCCTTTTTGGTCACCGCACCTGCAATGCCATTACAATCCATTGAGACAAAATAACCAAAACATCTATAATGGTATTGGTCTCTTAATATCTGAACAACCATCTATTGTATGCAAGGATAGCTATTTAATCATTTTCATTTGACATGATATAAGCCTTCTCAAAGGTAAGAGTGGACTGTGGTGTCTCACTTGTTTTCAAGTGGGTAGGATGGATATTTGGCCTTCAGCATCTCAATGACCTCTGACCAGTGAGCTACTGTGCTCGTACATATAAGCCTGCCTGATGCTTTGCTCTCTTCCATGGCTAACAAGTGGGCAGTGATTACATCGTCTATGTGTACAAATCCCACTGTCATGTTTGGATAGTCACCTCCCACACCTAATCCAAAAATTGGGAAGAAGTGAGTGTAGCCACATCATTACAAACTGAAACCTGGTGAATGAATTATATCTACCACTGATTCGCAAGCAGGTTTTTAATATTTGATCCCTCTTTATTTTACTTTTCTATTGCAATTTCTTAATTACTGTTATGGTGACTTACTAACTTTCCACAAAACAATAGATGCATGTAAGACTAGAAATAACATCTCTTATGTCAATGCCAACTGAGGACCTTTTTTTTTTTTTTTTGGTGTGGGCCGTACTCTTATCAAGTCATGAGGGAGGATATTCAATCAAACCTTTTATGATTCCCAGTATCATAAGTAGTGTACTGGTTGGTTGAGGTGCAATCAAGGGACCCACCACAAATGAGGGGTTCACCACCACTAGATCAATCCCACTCTCCTTTGCCAGTTTCCAGGCTTCTTTCTCTGCTAATGTCTTCGCATATGCGTACCACAACTGCATGAAAGCATCTCAAGAATATTAGTTGTAGAGTTACCAAACGAGGTATCTGTATATCATTTGGTATTGTGCTTTTAGGACACTAAGGTGTTACATTGTAGCGTTTGCAGTATTCAGGATCGCTCCAATGTGACTCGTTGAGAGGGGAGACTTGCTGGACGTCTTCGCGGTATCTTATTGAAGAGCAAGAAGAGGTGAGCACAACCCGCTTCACTGTAACTGTTTTGGAGCAGGATCTTAAAACATTGAGTGTGCCCTTTATAGCCGGATCAATCAAAGTTTCCTGTAGTACACCAAGTTCTTTTATTATTATTATTTTTTTGATGAATTTACACCAAGTTCTTCAAGACAACTCTATAGTTCCATATGGTTATATTACTAGAATAGAACTTCAGCTGGGGAGTAAGGTGGCCTGGTGTGACTGGACAGACTTGGTGTTCTCCAAGTAACCTGAATTGGACCTAAACCCTAAATAGGTCTCCAAACTTGGTTTCGAACCTGACCTGTTAAGTGGCCAGGTCCTGAAAACTGATTTGGGATCTTACCAATCATGTCTGGGTGTTCCTGGTGTACCTGTTTACACCTTTAGAGTTTCTGTCTGTACAGTACAAATGTTGCACGTTATCATCAGTTAGGGGTGACAATGGTTGGATCAGGCAGATCTAATTAGGTTAGAAGAAGCCCAACCTAATCTAGACCTGAATTAGATTGAGTTTAGAGGCATCCCAATACAGTTGTAGCACAAGCTGTGGTCATAGAGGATCCTGAGTGTGCAAGGGTCCTTATGGTGGTATACGTGGGTAATAATCCCATGTGTACTTACCACACTGCCCTTTTATAACATGACTCACGCTAGGCCATGGATGCTTAGACCACCTGGACTTTCTGGTCTGAACTCAGTGCTGGTCGGGTCAAGCATTGACACCTCCAGGTCACATCTTACCCGTGTTCATCTGATAGTTGGACCACCTTTTGGACGGCTAGAAAGCAATATTGTGGCTTCTCTAATGGAACCTCTGGATTGGATTCTTTTATCTCAAGAGTTGATAGAGCAAACCAAGGCGCTGCATCCAGCACTGTAGGCCCTATAAACTGAGATAAAAGATGCCAATTCAAAAGTTTAAGCCGCTGGTGTTTTCTACTTTGCGTACCTGAATGTTGCGATCGTAGGGGACAAGAACTGGAGACGCTGTGTGGAAGACACCATCCACGCCTTGTATAGCCTCATCGAAGCTTCCTTCCACTGTCAGATCAGCTTTCACCAGCTTTAGTCTTTCAGCCCCACTCATATCCCCAAGGAAACCAACCTTCTCAACATTCCCTGATATATTAAAAAGAAAGGGAAAAAATTAACATACCAATATGGAATAATAAATATCTAAAAACAATCATAATAATAACAGCAATAATAATAATTACGTAGTAGGGGTGGGAATGGGCCAGGCTATAGTAGGCCCAAGCCCAGTCCTATAATTATAGTCCGGCCTTGGGCCTATAAATTTTTAATAAACTCAGGCCTGGGCCCAGCCCTAATTAATTGATTGGGCCTTGGGCTGGGTTTTGGGCCAGCTCATGAATTTCAAAAAAACTTATGTTGAGATATAGGTTTGAATCCTAAGCCTATCATGTAATAACTAATGCTTTTAACTAATAGCCTGTTTGGCAGCCACCTGTATAGTACTCATTTCATTTGAGTTTCTCAAATCATTTGTAGCCATGAAGTGATGGTTTGGAATAAACTCATTCAAATTTATACTGATTTGTTAACTACAGTTGGTAATGAATCATCTTAGGTTTTCCTATAAAATGAAAGAGATTATCAAGCACATATTGGTGCAAATGTGAATGAATTCATTACAAACCATCCCATTGTAACTACAGAAGCCTTGGAAAACTCAAATGAAATGATTACATTATAGGTGGCTGCCAAACACAGCCTTAGTTTTTGCTTGAAACGATTAAAAAGATCTACTTTGATAACATTACATGTTATCACCTTAACGTGGTGAAAACAGGTGACAACCAACCAGCACAAAGAATCCAATCAACAAAATGACTTGGCTGACAGAACCGGTGAAATATAGTGGGATCCTCACAA
This sequence comes from Platanus orientalis, assembly GCA_025762735.1. NCBI lineage: Eukaryota > Viridiplantae > Streptophyta > Magnoliopsida > Proteales > Platanaceae > Platanus > Platanus orientalis. The sequence continues at coordinate 6,200 of JAOXJP010081310.1, read as the reverse complement.
TTTGTGATAGAAAGTTTTGTTACTCAACCAACGGTTATCACTCATATGATGGAAGTGGTGGATGAGAATGTGACTTGCTGCTTTATGAAGTAACTGCCCGAACCATTGAAAAACGCCTATAAAAGAGGGAAGGTGGCATAATGAAAAGGGCTTTGCCAACACAACCTAATCGATCATATTCAAGTTTTAACTACTCTTAGTTTCATTACATCATTTTTAGACTTCAGATTGCTTATTGGTCTTAAAAGTTTAGCTCTTCTAGTATTGTTGTTCTTCATAGTGGTATGATTTGTTTATCTGTAAGTTTATACTTTATTTTCCATACATTTGTTTTTTGGCAGAGTTGTGTGTCTTTATTATTGCATCGCTGTTATTAACATCTGTGTTTAAAGCCTTTGTTTACCGAGGCATAGAGGACTTGTTGGGGAAAAACCCCACCCCTTGTCAGTTGCCTGAATTATCTATTTGGTGGCCGACCAGACAATCTAAAGAAAGAATCTTCTGACTTACCGACTATTGACTTGGCGCCTGAGATCATAGGTGGAAAAGATTCTTGTACCTATGTGACACCGGCATTCCTCTAATCACAAATTTTCAGCCAACACTGCAATTGGCTTCTAAGTATATACTTTTTCCTTGCAAATACACAAAATTTCATTTTGAAAGAGAGGGACATGTGGCACTCCTTATTGATGTTCAAAAACATTTATTGAATCTTTAAAATTGATTTGAGCACTATCAATCATTTTCAGCTACACTCTTGCTATATTTTGGATCAAACTAATCCATTGATACAAATAATTCATGGCAAAAAATTGAGTTATTTGCAACTTGGCTTATGTGTGCACAAAATTCATGTACAATGCATGTTTAGAGGTTTAGAGGTCTGTGAACACTCACGTTAACATTGAAAAGTGATAAGCACGTGTCTCAAAAAATACAAATCATTTTTCAATGCTGATGTGAGTGTTCTCAGCCCCCGATACACATTATACATAGATTTTGTACACACAAAAATCAAGCCAGTTATCCGGGTTTGAACTACCGTTTAGTGTCACTTCTCGACTGGCTCCCTTTTTGTGAGGTACAAGCATAAGAAGGCAAATGAACCCTATCCTCTGCGGTGGAGGAAACAGGGTGTGCCCACACCCACTCATAGAGGGCGTGGGCTTCAAAAAATTCGGTTGATCTTAGGCAAAATTGGTCACATGTTGTGCACCCTCTTACATGGGGTGTGGAACATCCACACCCCCTGTGAGAGGACGTACGCTGCTCCCAATGCAGAAGATTTTCTTGCAAAGCCAAAAATTGCTAGAAGCAGCAAGCCTAGATTACTCAGGGTCGTGTTGCAAGTTGCATCCATGTTGCAAACAGGTAAAAAAAATGCTCTCCTAAACTAATGCTAACCATCACTTCTTGTGAGGCAGTGGGCACATCAGTGCCAAAAAGTGAATATGTGCCCCCAAAAAAGTGTAAATTACTTTTTGATGCTGATGTGTCCGCCCCTTGACAGAGTGCAGTGGTTAGCGTTAGTTAAGGAGAGCATTCATAAATCGATCTCTCCATGTTGCGATAACCAAGTGTGTCAGCACGTGGTGAAATGCAGGTTAAAAGCCTAAAAGAGGTATCCGATTTGAAAAACCCAACAAATGTTCTGTGATGAAAAGTATCTGTAGTGTCATTGGTGAAGTACAAGATGAAACGTGTTGTGTTGGGTAAAATAGGTAGACAAAAAGAGGCCAAAGTCACAAATACGTCATGTGTCAATCAATGGGACGAAAACAGAGGTCTGTGTCAACACAGACGATCATTCTTCTTTATTAGTTATAACACAAATGCGTTTGCGCGGGAGGTTAAATTCAAATGATGAATTTGATTGCCACGTGGTGATTCTGTACAGGCCCGTTCTTGAGAGTAGAGGCGTTCGACTGTAGAGGATCCGCTCTCCATCACCCCCTACGCAGCTCATTTCCCTTTCCCTCTTGCTCTTCTTCCTCTCTCGTCCATGCACCGTCACCATTGCCGCCGGAGTGCGACCGTCCGCCAGTCCAAGTTTTTTCCGTCGACCGGTTCCGAGTTCTCTCTCTCTCTCTCTCTCTCTCTCTCTCTCTCTCTCTCTCTCTCCCTACTTCACCGGAGATATCGTTCGGGTTGATAAGGGGAAGGCCGGCGGCAACCGTTCGGCGTTGCAGTCAGTCGTATTTTCTGTTCGTAGGTATGATTCTACCCTTTTTTTACTTCCATTGGGCATGCTTATTTCATGTTTGATTCCTAGAGAATATAGGGAATAAGAGAGATCCATCCAAATATATTGAGTATTGCTCAATCTTTACATGTGTCTACAAGTTCTTAATCGTATTCCATGATTTTCTAGTATAAATTAGTTTTTGATTTCGTGGGTATTAGATGTTGTGAATGCATTTCCAAACCCTGAGAAACATTCTGCAAACAATGTCACTAAACACACGATTAAGTACAATCGCTATTTTGATCACCTCTTTGATAAAAAAAAAAAGAAGCTGGGCCAATTGGGTACAAGTCTATTCTAAACCACAAAGAAAAATCGCCCTCAAACCATTTGACAAAATGACGTGTTACAGCCAAGCAACCCCCTTAAAAACTGATTGAGCAGGTAGTCATTACCCCATGCATCAAATTTGAAACTGAAAACGATTTCCTCTTGTTCCAAATAATGTGTTCATCTTTCCTTTTCCCAGGGAAGGGACTGGCAGTTCCTCAGATGTACTAAGGATCGATCAATCGCTCGCTCACACTCACAAGCCAATCTTCCTTCAATTCTCAAAAACCCATCAGAGATTTAGATCAGATCACATCATACTAGACCAAAACCCCCAAATGGGTTCCCAAATTCAGGGACCCATTCGGAAGAAGGAACAATGACAGCCTTTAAAACAATGGTCTCTGCAAGATTTTGATATTGGAAAGCCGCTCGGGAAAGGAAAATTTGGGAGAGTGTATCTCGCCAGAAAATAGAAGGTATCCACAATTTAATTTTTCGACAATTCGATCTACTTTCAACTTTCCCTCTCACAACTACTCAAATCTGTCTGGTGGGTCTTAGATTTAACATATACTCAACCCACTTGAGACTCTCTGTTATCCCATTTTAGGTTGGCAAGAGAGATAGTCTTTAGTAAGTTAGTGGATGACTATGTGATTTTGAACCCAACTCTGTTGTATCAACACTCACAGATTTTATCAACTAAGCAAGCAGGCATCTTCTAATTTAGATTACCAGAAGCTAATCAGTTCAAATCCTGAGACAGATTTGGTTTTATTTGCTAAACCTGCACTTATCAAAATGTTTGATCTATCAAAGATAATAGAATAATTGGATGTATTATTGATGTAGAACAGACAGCACAAGCTTTTCTTGAGGAGAGGGACTGACAGAAGCTTACACATAAGAAGGGCAAAAGGCACTAGTAGAAACCATGAGCCCCGACGACGGAATTGCGTGAAATTTGATGAGCTTAAGGGAAATTTTGCAAGGATCAAAACTTATCGCTTTGCCATGAGCACTGCCACTTTTCACATAAATTCCTTCGTTAAGGCCCTCAAATCAGCGATTTTGCTATTTTTAGTAACTTTCTTTTTCGCTATAACTTTCTATTTAAAGTCAGAATAAGACCCCATTTGTTCTGGGATGTTTCTTAGTGATAGTAGTATTTGATTTTGTTATTATCTCGATTTTTCTATTTTTGGTAAAATTTACCAAATTAACTTAATTTCGTGCCTAACACAAATTAGAGTTTCTTTTCTCTATTTAAAACATTGTAGCTTTGAAGGCAATTCAGTTTTCTTAATTAATAAAAGTTTTAGAGCGATTTTCTCTTCCTTGGTGAAGTTTAGGGTTATTTCCCAACAAAAAAGAATGACGTGTTCTTTTGCTTGCTATTTTGCTGCGTTAGTTGGTATTAGAGCCTAGTCAGCAAGCCTGGGTTCGATGGCTAACTCACAAAACGATGGCAACCTCTCTGATGATGGTGCTCGTGAGAGAGTGGCTATTTCGAGAGCCGACTTTGAAAATTTCTAGCATGACAACCAACAAATATTACGTGATTTGCAAACAACAATCACTAGGTTGACTTTGGAAGTTACTCAGCTTCGTGGAGACGATAGGAATCACGACGGTCATCAAACCCATCGTGATCGTATTCCAAATCAACAAAATAGGCAACGAGTCTATGAACAACCATTCAGTGACGAAGAATACGTCGAAGGAGATAATCATGGACGAAGAAGCTAGGGATTTAGGGGTTATGGTGGCCATGGAGGCCAAGACTTCAGGGGATATGGTGGTCGAGGAGATCAAGGGGAATATCGGATGAAGATAGACCTGCCTAGTTTTGATGGTCATCTTCACATCAAAGATTTCTTTGATTAGCAAGCCGGTGTGGAGAGGTTTTTTGATTACATGGAGGTTCAGGAAGAGAAAAACGTCAAACTAGTGGCCTATAAGTTAACTGGGGGAGCATCTGCCTAGTGGGAGCAAACTCGACTTAATCGCATAAGACAAGGAAAAACGTTAGCGCGATCCTGGCTGAAGATGAAGCGCATGTTGTGGGTTAGATTTTTACTACTAGACTATGATCAAACGCTTTTCCAACAATATCAAAACTGTAGGTAGGGAAGTCGAATTGTGGCGGCATATACAGAGGAATTCCAGCGACTCCAAACATGTAATGAATTGTCAGAAACTAAGGCACAACAGGTTGCATGGTTTATTGGAGGATTACGTGTGGCCATCCAATATTGAGTGTCCCTACAAGTCATATTCTTTTTTGCAAATGCTATTAACTCAGCAACGAGAGCAGGAACACAGCTGGATTGAACTCATACGAAGAATCAAGTGCTAAACAAAGGTTCTCTTGAATCTTCGTACACTGCGTTGAATAAGGGAAAACATCTTGTGACTGCACCACCACCGGTTGTTACAAATCGAGAAGTGAGCAGTAGTAGTAGTTCGACAACAAACACAGCCTAGAATCCGAATCCTTATGAGCGACCCACAGTGGACAAGTATTCTCGATGTGGAGTGCTTGGGCATTATTCAAACTAGTGTTCACGGAGGAGAACGACGAACCTAGTGAATGGCGACGAGGTTGATGAGGAAGGGCAGATAGAGGATGTCGAACCAGAGGATGATGACAATGGTGTGACCGAGCCAGATGATGGAGATCTCTCACACTCTCTTGTGGTGAGGAGGTTATTATTAGCACTAAAGTGAGAGGGACACCCATAGAGGTACAATATTTTCAAGACTAGATGCACTGTCAATCGGAAGGTCTGTGATGTCATCATTGATAGTGGCAACACTGAAAATATTGTCTCAAGCCATGGTTTCGAAACTTGGCCTGAAGACAGAGAAGTACCCCTTGCCATATAGTATTGGGTGGATCAAGAAGGACTTCAAATTAAAGGTAATATGTATTTGTCGTTTCTCTTTCTCTATTGACAAAACTTGTCTTGATGAAATTATGTGCAATGTGGTGGAGATGGATGCATGCCACATGATTTTTGGTAGGCCATGACAATTTGATGTTGATGCCACGTATAGGGGTCGAGACAATGTTCATATATTTAACAAAAAGGGACAAAAAATTACTATAGTACCTCTTAAGGGAAACGATTCACCCGAAACTTCAAAAGTAGAGGGTAAGTCTTTTCTCTTTTCTGGAAACAAAGACTTTGGAGCAGAAGTGGAGGAAACATGGGAGATTTATGTATTAGTCGTGCAAAGAGTGGTGTAGGCAAACTCCGTTGCGATTCTAGAAAAATTGCGACCAATGCTTGATGAGTTTAAAGAGATCACTTTAGAAGAACTACCTCATGGTTTACCTTTGATGTGGGACATACAACACTACATCGACCTGTTGCCAGGTTCTAACATGCCTAATCTCTCATACTACCGGATGAGTTCGAAAGAAAGTCAAATTCTGTAGGAACAGGTAGATGATCTTATGCAAAAGGGGCTGATTCAGGAGAGCATGAGTTATTGTGTTGTACCCGCTCTATTGACTCTAAAGAAAGAAGGTAGCTGGTGCATGTGTGTAGATAGCTGAGCTATCAACAAAATAACAGTCAAATACTGGTTTCCCATACCGCGGTTGGAGTACATGTTAGATATGTTGAATGAATCGAAGATTTTTACAAAGTTGGACCTACGGAGTAGGTAC
>JAOXJP010081299.1:0-14979 GCA_025762735.1 Platanus orientalis | reverse complement strand
GATTATTGTGTAGATTTTATTAGAGGTTTTCCTAAAGTGTATGATGTAGAGATTGATGGACAAGTTAATTTCTTAGAAAATAAGATCTCATAAAGATTGTTACTTGTTTTTGTTATGATAAATATTGTTTTTATATTTGAAAAGTGAATTATATAGATTGTGCCTTTGGAAGGATCAAACATCATTGTTTTTATTGTTTTGAATTCAGTTGATGTATAAGTAATATAGTTTTCATAAGTTATGTATTGTTCAAATGTTAAGTTATTAAAATTGCTCCTTAATGATAAAAATTAAAGAGATTATAAGAATTGTTTTTTTTTTCTTTTAAGAAGAGAAGAGAAAAACTTTTTATCTAAATAAGCTTTGAATGAGTAAATAAGCCACCTTGACTATTAAGGAGGAATATTGATGGGGCCTTGCACCAAGTCTAAATAGGTGTAAAGTGTAGTGTTTTGATCCCTTTATATCACTATGGGTGAGACAACTAATTGCCCATATTCGTGGTTGTACGAATGACAGTGAAAATTGAAAGTGTTTCAGTTGAAGCCAACATTGGGGACGGTACGAATGATGGAAAAGTGGTCCTGCTAGTGGGGATTAATCAATCGTAATGTAACACCCCTGAACCCGGACTCAAATATGGGATCCATAAGCGTACCAGATTCAGATCTTGACATTGCAATCCTCTTGATAACCAATGTTCACAATCCAATAAACAAAGGTTCTCACATAATCACATTCCTAATTCGATAATTGTGGAATCGTTTTCATATTCATTAGGTAATAATTGTTTAATAATCAATAAGTCGCATCGGATAATATGCTATAACATCCAATGTAAATCAACATAGTAAAGGAACCAATATCTACATCAATGGGGTTCCCTTTCACCTAAATATCAACAAAAGGGAAAATACAATCTTTTCCAAATATGTCTATACAAAATAAAAAGTTTAGAATATCCATAATGACAACTACAATGAATGATAAGGGCTAGAGTTGCCGGAAGAAAGTCACCATGGTGGATGACCTGCAATCATAGTCTATCTAAAAACCAATACATTTAGGTTAGTCCCAACCTGTAAGTAATCTAATTGACTATAAATAACATCAGGCAAAAATATAGTCTAAGTACTAGGAAGTCCCAAGTCGATACGAAATTAAATAGAGGTCAAAATAATAAACATAATTATACTAATACAAACTGAACAAAATCAAATATCAAACTAAAGTTGAAAATCCAATATAAAGTTCTAAGTTTGGATAAAGAATTTTGAATTCACAATTCAGAGTTTAATGCTAAATATCGAATAAGAATCGATTGTAAGAAATTCAATATGAAGATCAAAGTCTATGAGTTCAATGATATATATTAGTTTCAAAAGATCTAATGTTCAATGATTCGAAGTGTTCAAAGTTGAATGTTTCAAAAGGTTCGAAGTTCACATGGTTTGAAGTGCTCAAAGTCTAATATTCAAAGTATTCAAAGTTCAATGATTCAGAGTGTTCAAAGTTTGATGTTTAGAAGGTCCAATGTTCAATGTTCCAAAAGTTTAAAGTAAAGCATTTATATGTTATGGTCAACCCCATGGGTAAGGTTCAGATCTCATGCCAAACCCTATGAGTAGAGCCAATGTCCTTGTTGTAACCTTAAGGGTAGGGTCCTGATCTTTTGTTTAGCTCCAGAAGTAGGGCTCAAAAACCTGTGAAACCAGAGAACATGGTCCATAGTACTTTCTCATGCTTAGCATTGTGTGTAAGTCCAAAGAGTTAAAGGTCAAACTTAGCCCAGTGAAAAGGCCTAAATAATTGATGGTCACACTTAACCCTGTGACGGGGCCCAAAATGGGTCAAAGGTTCAAAGTCAAATAGGGTTCATATCAATAACTTTGAAGGTTCACATAGTTTAGATAATCGGGATATTTCTATAATGCATAAAACGAACATAGACATAGTATTTCCATGATTCAATCATTTCAAAGGTATATGATTCATTTAGATTCAATGTTAGCACATGATTCGATGTTCATAAGACCAGAGTCATCATAATTCATTAAGATTTCACATAAAATCAATGATTTAAAGCATGTAATAGGATTTGATGGTCCACATGGGTCATATGATCACATAGGGAGCATAAAGCTTAATAGATCAATATATTTAATACAAAGTTATAGAAATTTAGAAATTTTCAAATGATTTTTCAATGAATTTAAGCATAGAGGTCAACCAAATATCACTTTTAGTATTCCAAAAATAGGGCAAAACAAGATTGTCTATCAATTTAATCATTAATAGTGTAGATCTTAAATGATTTACAATTTCACACATATTTTTAAGGGAATCGCATGAGTAAAATTAACATTCATATGATCTAAAGGATTCAATGAAAGAAATCAATCCACACAATGTTTAAAAACAATAATCTTTTACGAAATAGGTGTAAATCTAAAGATCAAAAAAGATTTGATGGTTCAAAGCATGGATCTACATAAATTTCAGAATTTCTAATAAGAAAATGTATTATATTAAGCATAGGGAGTATAAACACTTACTAAGCAAGCTAGAATTAGATCTAGCATGGTTTCAATGGCTTGAATACAAGGATTTCTAATAACCTCAAAGGATTTAATGATAACATCACATAATCTAAAAATCATAAGAGGGAAAACACATTACATCGTTCATAGTAAGCAAGATTACTTACAATTCTTCTCAAATTCCTTGTTCTTAGCCAAAGTCTCTTCACTCCAATCTCTAAAATCACATCTCTATAAAATTAAAGTAGATCTAACATCAAATGGATGAATCTAAGAAGTTTATGGAAGAATATCACCTATTCTAACAAAAATTCTCAAGAATGAGTTGAACTTACTAAATTGAGAAATAATTTCTCCTCCTTTCTCCTTAATCTCCCAATTCTCTCTTCATTTTTATGTTCTAAATAATCTAATGGAACCAAATGAGGTTATATTTTGTTACAAATGAGATCGTACTCGTGTGGAAGTCGAATTAGAATGAACCACATCATTTTCATATGTGGCTTTTATTTATCCAAATTTGCAAATCATGACCAATCAAGAGATTTGTGATCGGTCATGAATCTTGTGATCGACCAAGATTTCAACCTATCAATTCAATTGTATCATGAGTATCCTTAGGACATGTATGCATGCAATGATATAATCTTATGTTCTAATCATGCAAGAAAGAAATAACATAATACAATGTTCATTTCAAATCATGCTACTTGGAACTGTTTGTACATGGCACACACAGCCCGGAGATTTCATACATGATTGCAGCCCAAAAGACTATTAATCTACATGTTAATACATCAATTGGCATGTAAGGTAATTGGGCAAGAACCCACTAAACCCTTGTAGAAAGGTGCTCATGACACAAGTGGTGATATATAGCAAATTCGGGCAAAAGGGGGAGTTTGTGGCTGTTTGGGATCAAAATAGAGACCATTTATAATCCCAAATTTGGCTAGTCCATAACATGGGCTCTAACTTTGTAAATATCTAGCTATCATTTTGTGGGTCTTGTCCATGGGCTATTCATCACTAACTATAAATCTTCATTTCGTTTAGGTTAGCTTTAGATACAGATAGGATGGTTAACTTGTAGCTAATGTCTTAAAACAGGTCCAGGGCTAAACCTGCCCAACATGAGCTAGGTTTAAAAGTGGCCTAATCCATTTGGGTTTCACCAATACAAAAACAAAGTAAAGTCCATGACGCAGCTACTCTACGGGAGGCTTCACCGGGGCTTTGTTTTCATCATAATTTAATCCTTCTTCCGTCCCGACGTGCCGGATAATCCACAGACAAAACAAGGATTAACAAGAAGAAGCAGCATTGTTACTAACGATTCCAACACAGCTAAACAATTCTTCTTCATTCCTACACACTAGGAAACAATTCAGAGGCCCATTATTCGGATATGCGAATATGCGCTCGGACCAGCATCGGAGACGTTAGCTTGGATCCACCACTACTACTCCTTTGAAAATTTTCTTACTCTGATTCATGAATCAAAGATGAGGATTTTCCTTTCTATTGATTCATGAAATTTGTAAAATTGGGTTTGTTTTTGGTATATTCTGTTGTCTTCTTCACCTCTAAATTGTTGAGTCGTTGCACTCTTAAGTCTAAGCACCACCCAGTGTTCCATGTGATATCACTCTCTTCTATATTATTCTCTTTTCGCTTTGGAGATCCTGAGAGTTAATGTTGGTTCTCATACCCTGTTTGTAAACTCACATTAATTTTGAGTTTCTTCCAGGTTGTTGCCAATCCTGCCTATTGTGTAACAATTCTCACTTTATTTTCTTTCTAACCATAGAAAAGGATTAGTGTCTTGTCTACAGAAATCACTTGCTATTCCTCTGTTTCTTCACTAACTAATCTTCTGATTGTACATTCTAAGTAGGCATGGCTTACCCAGTCTCAACCTTGAGTAGCATTTACAGTTGTACTTAAGGATCACTCAGGGAACAAAAATTTTAAGAACTCAAACATATAAATACTAAAAAAAAAAACCATTGAGTATTAGATCTTCTATTCACCACCTGTTTAACTTTTGTTTCAGAACTTGCACAATCTTAAACCTTTTAATTTTTAGAGTGAAAGCTTCTTCAGTCAGATCCAACATGTCCACAGAAGCTCAGAGGGTGGTGGTGATCCAGGATGCGTTGAGAGAAGTTAGTTCGAGCGCTATCAGATGGGCCCAGCATGGCTTATCACTTAAGCCTGGAGATCAAGTCACTCTTCTTGGAGTTCTTCACCAGGTTAATACCCCTAGTACGTTATCTTTCATGGGAGCTGGGAAACTGTGTAAGAATTCATGCCTTCTTCTCTAGAGAAATAAAAGTGAAAAGAAGAAAAAGTAATGAAAGAGAACAAAAACAGGCTATAATCATAGAATAGCTATAATAGATCAAATGGAATGAATCTTAACTGCTTTCATTCATTCTTTTTTTTCCCATATATATATATTTTTTCACTTCTTTCTCTCAGTGGGATACAAGAGCAGAGTCGACTCCAATTCCCTGTTTGCAGCTAACCAAAAAATCATAGAAGAAGAAGTTGCAAGGAAGAAGGATGAATATCAAAACGATGCAGAGATTATACAACTTTCCAAGCAATATGAAATGCATGAGGTTGTAAAGTATATACCTGTACCCATTATTTCAGAATTTCCTAACCATTATAAACAATAATTAACATGATGTGCATAAAAGTTGATGAAGTTATAGTCGAAATAGAAACAACAAAGAGCTTTTTCCAAAAAAACTGTGTTGGTTCTGAACTTCTCTTTTCTGAGAAAATTTTGACATCCACTTTTAACTTATGCATGAAATTTTTGAAAAGCAAACTCCATTGTCTTCAGAAACACAATAGAGATATTTTTGTACAAATTGGTAAAGAAACTTAGAGCTGCACCATAGTATGAGTGATCACCTTATTGATTAATATGAGTCTATGAGATATTATGGGGCTATTCACAGGCTTATAAGCACATAAACGCGTTCATAGCACTGATGTCTATCCATATCCAACATCATGCACTTCTTATACACAACATCATAGCACTGTAATCAGTAGGTCAATGCATACTATGAAATTTCTATTGTTAACATGATTATATTGTGCATGAAAAATCTCAGATCAAACTCGATATAGAGGTCCATGCAGGACCTTCACCAAAGATAGTTGCTCTACAAGCTGCCAAGAATTTGAAGGCAACATGGGTGATACTTGACAGGTCAGTGAAATTCCCATACCATTTCTCTGAAATCCTAAAGAGCTATAGTATGGAAACAAGGGTAATGAAATGGAATCGCAAGTGGTGTACTGAATTTGAAATTCTCTCCCATTTTATTTGGATATGCTAAATGATTAACTTACTCCACAGATGCCATAATATATTACAAGTTCTATGAAAGACTGAAACACTATAATTTGGCCAATATAACATGAAAGTCAAACTTATTACTAGTGTTGCTCTCCAATGCATGAGTTGTACTAGAATGTCTGACACATTGACATGATTATTAAAAGAAAATACTTTGCCCATCTTGTTTTCTTTTATTTTTTTAAATTTACCAAGGGAAGAAAACCTTCCTAAGTTCTGTCATAAATATACGATGTACTAGGAGATCAGAAACAATGACAAGGATTGCAAGATAAATCCGTAGGTCTTCTTGCTTTTCCAATCCTTGGTGCAGGGGGAAGCAATCATGCAGTTTTAATGCATATATGCATCTGAAAATACATTATGTGTTATGATCTGATGCAAATCAACTAATGGAGAAGATGATGTATCTGGTGAAGTGCAAGGATAGGAACAGGAACAGGATGTCATTGAATGTTCATACTGAAGACACGGGTCTGAAATGTCAAAAAAGGAGGTAAATAAATGTAAAGAACATCATTGGTGACAGAAATAAGCTTGAATAGAATGATGAAAGAGACGGTTAAAGTAAAAGAAAAACTGCAATGAAAGATAAGAATGGCATTGGATGTAGTCAGTTAAGGGACTCTTGTGAAGAGTAGGATAAAAGTTTTCATAAATGCACAGATAACTTTTTGGGTGGCAAGTATGCACTTAATTTTGGGTTAAGACTATTAATATATGCCCAACTGAAGTGAGGACCTAGCTAATATAACATTTTTTAAGTGTTTTGGTGAATGTTTAAGTTTAGAAGTTAGCTTTGGATATAAGAGTTAAGAATTAGAGTTATGTCAGGAGTCCTTAAAGGTTAATTGAAAAATTATAAATGCATAGAAATTGAACCATTAACTCCAAGGTCTCTCTCTCTCTCTCTCTATCTATCTATCTATCTATCTATCCCTAAGTCATGGTTTAAGGCTGATAAGTATATGCATTATTAAATCTTTTGAAAATTTTAAGATTTGAAGACTGGTTCCCAGATTAGTAGGATATTTCTATCTTCCAAACCATTTAAAAGAATTTTAGATCATGGTGAAAGCCAACTCTTTATGATGTATGAGAAGATGAGTTGGCATAAGCTTTTCCTTTTTTTTTGTCTTTAATAAATAGTCCCTATGATTTCCTGAGTCCAGATGGAAGTCAACCTATCAGGGTTGATATTCGAGGGTCTCATGACCTCTAATGGATCTATAAAAGAAGAGGCATGTGGTTACAATTGGTCAAGAAAGTCCATTTGTTCATTCTAAAGACTCATGGACTAAATTCAAATTCTAGTAGCTATTTTTTTTCAGAATTTAGTCTTTTGGGTTGAATTAGGGGTTAGTATTGTGACTATTGTCACAACTTAAAGAGTCTAGAACTTTTCCCTTTGTTGTTCTAAATGATAATTACTAACTGGGATGGGAATTAGAATCCTGTGGAATGCATATTGTACTCAACTGAGACTTGGGGTTAGTTTAGAAGTCTATAAACAGGGTAAGATGTCTTTGTTTGCTGAATTGGGGAGAGTTATTTGGGATTAAAGTATGGAGTTGTGCAAAGATGTTTGTTATTGTTTCTTCCCAATTTATTTAAGAGCCAATATTGTTTTCAATTGCTGCTACTATTTGCTTATGTTGGATCATGGAATCAGGTAACAGCCACAGAAACAATTATCTCCGCATGAAGAAGAAATAAACATAAAATATAGCATGGAAAAATTGCTTACATCCTCCAGATGTGAGAGATACAAGTTCCACTAGGTGAGAAAACAAAGAATTACAAGGCCCTTTTGAAACCTATATTTAGAAATCTCAAAAACATTGGGTTATCCACCTTTCCTATAACCCTTTTACACTCTTATCACAAAGCTTCTTAGAAGAAACCATTGAATCAATTCCCCAATATATTCTTGCCTAAACACAAGAAGCCAAATAGGTTGTCAAATCTTTATACAAGTTCCACAAGAAAAAAAAAAAAAAACCCATTTATGTATAAGGAAAGAGACCAACTTTTAAATAAAACAAAACTTATTTTAGAAATTCAAATCTCATGCATTAGACTGCTCTCCAATTCAATGTCTTTGAAAAGAAACACAAACACAGCAATCTCCAACTTGATCACAATGTTAACCATCCTTTCTTGAAGAAACTGATGATTAAAGAAACATGGATTTACATGATCAACCATCAAAGTTGAAGTGCAAACCCAACCATTGATCTTTAAAATCCAACATTTAATGAAGAGTCAAATTGCATTATTCACTATGCAAGGGGTTAATGTATTGTTCGATCCACCTTGGGACTTGCACAAAGTGAATCCAGCAAAAGGAACTTGGCAATAACGTGTCCAACAAGGTCTAAATATCAAAGAGGGAAATATTAACTACATGAATGAATCTATCAACTAAAAACAAAGAAAATAGAAACTTTCATTCGAAACATGAGGGTAACTTTTTGGCAACTAGGAAACTGGTGCGTTTTAGATGAATAAGACTACATTTGAGTGGCCAGGAAGTGGTAGATGGAGGGTCCAAGCAACTACCGCCTATTTGGGAAGATCACAGCATAGGGCATAGTCAAATTATGGCATCTTATGGTGTGTATAATAATCAGAGGTAAAGTGCACCACTCATTTAAGTGGGTGTGGTAACATGCACCTAATATAGGGGAGGACCAAGTTATGAAGCAAACCAGACAGTAAAAGCACAGGACAAGAATCCTGAAGGAACAGTGGGAATATGTAGATTAAAGCAACAAAGAGTAAGGTCTAACAGCACAACTCTACAGAAAAAAGAGTTCTCAAGAGAAAACAAACTCAAAGCTTGTATTGAAAGTAAGTACTTTAAATGTGGGAGTCCCAATTAAAACAAGTTACCAACTCCTAAATTGACTTGAATTATGAATAGGAAACCACATTCTAAAACTTGATCCATTCTTAAGAACTCCTATAGAATTTCTGACTATGACCTAATTTTAACCAAAGTGTATAGTCAAGGGAGATTCCCAGCACTACAAGGTCAATTGATCAAACTTTTGACCATTAATTAAACTGGTCTTTGAATAGGCCTGCAAATTCAGTCCTAAAGACTCCTCTAAGGACCATACTTAGTAGCATCCGATTACCCTCTAACTCTGGAAACTCATGAGAGAGCATTATACCTGCTCTTCTCACAGCTGAAATTTTAGGTACATAAGACGGATGAAATGGGAGAAATACTTAATTGACTAGAACCAATTGCAAATAATGCACAGATGGATAGTTGACTTCTATGGGCTCGTCTTCTACTACTTTAAATCTTTGGCCTTGGCTTGGAGAGAACTTCGGGGCTGTAACACTTTGGCAGTCTATAGGTCAATTTTCTATATTTTTCATCATCATTCAAAGCTCTTCTTCAATAGCTTCTTTACAAATATATCAGATGCTTTGCCTTCCATCTGTTTCAGCATATACTTAACCCTAATGCAGTCGGTTTGGGGCCTCAACACCTCAGCAGTCTACTACTGAACACCTAGTAGCACTTCAACTACATTAGTTCGAAGTGTCATGCATTACATCATCCCAATTTACAAAGGTGAATAAATGATTTAAAAATTCCTACATGATCTTTTCAATAATCTTAGACAACTCATCCTACTAGGGAGTCTTGGTATCTTTCCTTGGACCCATAGCTGGGGACCTGTAGTATCTGGATAGAGAGCCATTCTACAAGACATGCCAAATAAAAAAATTCATATTTTTGTTTCTATCTGTTCCAATTTCAAAATGTCAGATAGAATCAAAATCAATGAGTTTGACCAAATTTAGACACGAAAAATTTATTCCACCTGTAAAGTGATAGAATTTTGACTAACATGGGGGTTTTGATTCCACACTTTTCACCCATCATGAACTACATGTTCTCGAGTTCTCTTGTTTTCTTTTACTCTGAGAGGTCAAGTCTTCAATGGTGATTGAAGAAATTTTGACACCATCTTCCATCAGTATTGCAGCATTGAATTTTTTTTTCTCCATGTCACACCTTAGTACCTCCAAAGAACTTTTAAGAAAAGAAAATTTTCCCCTAAATTTTCATTCTTGCGGGCTTTCTAAATCATTAGTAAAATTGAGTATATTAAGGTACCCTGCAGTCCACCTTTCACACAGTTTAGATTACAATTTTCAACTGTATTACAGGCAGATGAAGAAGGATAAAAAATACTTCATGGAGAAGCTTGCATGTGGGATATCTAGAATGAAGCGTGACAACAGTATTGAACTGTTGAGAGGCCCAAAAGCAGTAGGACTGAAAAAACTTCCCAATGATGGAAGCTGTAGCAGCCAGATAAGATACGATGAGATGATACCCGGAATCCCAGAGGACGAAGATCTTTTCAGCTTGGAACTTTCTCCTATAAGTAAGTAATCAAAATCACCATTAATTTTACCCTCTCTTAGTAGATAGGAACACTGACGGATTTTGATGATCTCCCCTTTGATTTAAGATTCATGAATATCTGTCCCTATGTTCCAGAACCTCCAAATCTTTCCAAGACAACATTTGGCCTGGAGCAAGGAGTTGATATTGGTGAAGGACCTCCATGGAATAATTATAAGAGGAGTACTTCATTTTATAAATCCACATCAAGCGAGCATCTCATGTTCACAAATACAGTTTCAAGTTCAAGTATGGGGAGCACTGAAGCTTCAAGTTTTAGTTTTAATGAGTCAAAGTGTTCCCTCTTGAACCTTCAAGAGGCAGAAAACAATATAAACACAGAAAGTGAATCATTGGAAAAGGGATCCCTAAATGCCATTTCTATTAGCCAGGTGATTGGCCGAACAGAACATAATGAAAGGGGTAGTCAAGATCAAGCTAAAATAAAGCACAGCAGTACAGATGAGCAGGAGGAGCCTTTGACACAAGGAGTTACAGGACAGAAGCCAGATGAGATAATTGAGAATTCATTCTGCTCAGTCTGCAAGAATAGACGGCCAAAGATTGGATTGAAAAGGGAATTCAGTTATGCAGAACTCCAAGCTGCTACAAATGGGTTCTCCCCAAAGAAGTTTCTCTCTGAAGGTGGATTTGGTTCTGTCTACAAAGGGAAGCTACGTGATGGACTAAAAATTGCTGTTAAGCAACACAAAGATGCAAGCTCACAAGGAGAGAAGGAATTCAAGTCAGAGGTCCATGTACTTAGCATGGCCAGACATAAGAATGTGGTCATGTTGTTGGGATCATGTTCAGAAGGAAGTCACAGGCTGCTCGTCTATGAGTTTGTGTGCAATGGTTCACTGGACCAACATCTATCAAGTATGAATCATACTGTCCTTAGAACAAACACCATTGCATGCCTTTTGTTTCACTGATTATTAAATGTGAGAGAAAATGAAGCTAAATCCAACTGAATTGATGATGCAGAATTCAACAGCCACAAACCTCTGAAATGGGAAGACAGGATGAAAATAGCATTGGGAGCTGCTACAGGATTAAACTATTTGCACGAGAAGGACATCATCCACAGAGACATGAGACCAAATAACATTCTTATAACTCATGACTATGAACCACTGGTAAATAGCCTGAAACTCTATATATGATGATGCAATGATGCAATAGAAAGTCAACCTGAAACTGCAACTTGGCAAGTTTTATGCACCAATGTTCATTTGACATGTTCAATGTTTTATGTAGCTTGGAGATTTTGGACTTGCAAAAACTCAACATGAAGAATCAGACAACTCCACAGAGAAAAGGGTAGTGGGGACTTTTGGATACGTAGCACCAGAATACGCAGAAAGTGGGAAAGCGTCTACAAAGACAGATGTTTATTCCTTTGGTGTAGTTCTATTACAGCTGATAACCGGCCGAACAACTATAGACAAGACGCTTGGGGGGAAGAGTCTTGTGAGTTGGGTAATAACTACAACACTATTCTTTTCACTAGTATGAACAAATTAAATTCTGGGACCCAAGGCCATACCAGAGAGAGAGAGAGAGAGAGAGGTCTTTATTTCCTACTTTATTTCATATGTCAAAACTCAACTTGATAATGGTAGCCATGCAATCTGCACGATAATTTATAATCCATTTGTCATATAAAGACTATAATAAATTGCATGGTTGCATATATCCAACTGGGTTGATAAATTGGACTCTGGACTGGTGGGCTCAGGAACCCCAATCACTGGAATGCATTTTTTCTTTTTTCTTTTTTAATTTGTAAACAATCATTTACATTGTCTTTCTTCTTTTCTTTATTTTTCATAACAAAATTATGTTCTTTTTCTTTCATATAATGCTAAAAAAAAAAGGATTCAGGGACAGAGTTCACTATAATACAGAAGAAATAAGTGCTTTCTACGGTCAGTTCTCATTGGTTGAATACTTAGAAAGATTTTTTGAGGATACAGGCAAATACTTGCATTTTTTTTCTAGGTATTATAAGTTGTGATTATATATTTTCAATTTTTATTTACAAGGAGTTGTTTTTTAAATTAAAAAATCCCTGTTTTTCTAAGAGGGAGAAGGGGGGTAGATAAGGTATTTTCCTTAACTGAGGATGAAAAGTTCCCCAATTATCCATTATCCAGAAACATGTCTCATTAAAACCCCAGGAAGAATATATCATCCTACCATAGGGTTTTGAAAGAATTTTTTTTTTTTTCTATTGTACATAAACGAAACTCAATCCCTTTAATTAGTTCGATCTCCTTTCCTACAGGCAAGACCACTACTGAGAGAAAAGAAGTATCCAGACTTAATTGATCCCAAGATCCAGGATTCGCATGACGTTCACCAACTCTTTTGGATGGTTAGGGTAGCTGAAAAATGTCTCAGCGAGGATCCTGATGAAAGACTATCTATGGGACAGGTATGTGCCAATAGAGCTTCTGTTTTTTTTTTTTTTTTTCAAAATCTAAAACAATTGCAAACATCAATTTTAGAAGCAATATCTTTTATCAAAAAAGAAAAAAAAAAAAAAAATAGAAGCTACATCTGTTGCATGTCAACATTAAAATGAAGTATTAGGCAAAGCAAATATATATATATATAATTAGCTGGAAAGTGATTGTACGGGTATGCCAGGACAAATGACATACATTCCAAACACTCATGACACTAGGTGGCCGGGTGTCACTTTTCAGGGGCGTGCTTATCACTTTTCTGCACTGATATATCCACCCCTGTTCCATAGGCATGGCTTTTGTGCACACAAAATCCGGAGGAGACACCAGGTGCTGAGTCAACAGGTTTCAATCGGTTGTCTAGTCAGGTACTAGAAATAAATTAGGCAATGTGGCGAACAAGGGTTGATCTCTACACAGTTCCAGTTCGTTTTGCCTCTAGACCAAAGTCTTTTAATAACATAGGAATTTGCCTATAATGAGACAATTTTGGAAGGGGAAGATTATTGGTCCTTATATGGGTTGTTTTTGCTAAGTCTTTCAATGACATAGGATAAAAACTTCCATAATATAATTAATGAAAACACTTACAATGGTGAAAGATGTCCAAGGAAAAAATCATACTATGAGTGTTGTGGCGTCAGTCACCCAAGCCAATACGAAAATAGCTGGGGAATATTCTCGACATTGCTAGAGCTACAATAAATATGTTGCAGAAAAGTTGAACTACACCATTGTATTTGGAGATGAATAACAACAACAACTAAGGTATTTGGAGAAGGATATGATCAACTTATGCAGGAGCTTTCGAGGAGGAAGTGGATAGTTAGGCTCCCGAATGAAGATAAGACTAAGCTAAGTCCTATGAGGGTGTTCACTCCTGGAGGAGATATTGTAAAATGCTCACTGCAGAAATATGATAGGCTGCACTGAACAGAGTTTGAGTGGTGTTGGATTGGCGATGGCCTTTTTCACTTTCATCTGTTACTATATATATATATAGACTTCTGAAACGACAGTTGTGTACTCCAAGCACTTTCTTCGGCCACATCCTACCACCTGTCCCATGTTGAACTTCTTCATATTTGTCCCATGTTAGAACCATATTTGTTCCATGTTCAACCTCTTTGAAGTCCACGTTCTACATCTTTCTTTGGCCTGAGCCTCTGATTGAGCTCATACAATTTTGGTGAAAGAAGGTTGTGCAATTGTGATTGAAGGTAATGAAATGAGCCTGGAGATATGACTGATGATGTTTTTAATAAAAATGGCTAATTGGCTATGGTGGATTTGTTTCTTTCACTTAATGATTTGGTTTTATTTATTGTGTTTGATCAAACCACAATAAATGGTTTATGGGACAAATTGTAGAATTTGTACGAAGAAAAATTTATGTCAAATTGAAGTTTTCTTCGTTGATAACTTTACAACATAAGGATGAAGGATGATTCCTTGTTGCAAGAACACCTTAATGAGTTTATTATTCTTATTAGTAGATTGGTTGCAGTTAATGTTAAAATTGACGATGATGAAAAGATATCTCTATTATTTTGTTTGATGTCTACTTCATAGGATTGTTTGATTATGAACCTTAGTAACACCAAGGACCTCACAATAGAAGAAGCTATTCTATGTTGCTTTTTGAAAAATCACAGAGAAAATCAGGTGTGGGTTCTTCAGCTGATGCAATGATAGTTAGTTCAAGGTGCCAAAATTCTTGAGACTAATTATGCATTGTGGAAATTAAAGATAAATATGATTTTGGTGAAAGAAGGTTGTGTAATTTCGATTGAAGGTAATGAAATGAGCATAGAGATATGATTGATGATGTTTTTAATAAAAAGGGCTAATTAGCCATGGAGGATTTGTTTCTTTCACTTGATGATTTGGTTTTATTTATTGTGTTTGATCAAACCACAGTAAATGGTTTATGAGACAAAATGCAGAATTTGTACAAACAAAAATTTATGTCAAATTGAAGTTTTCTACGTAGATAGCTTTACAACATAAGGATGAAGGATGAATCCTTGCTGCAATAACACCTTAATGGATTTATTACTCTTACTAATAGATTGGTGTTAAAATTGGTGATGATGAAAAGATCTCTCTATTGTTTTGTTTGATGTCTACTTCATAGGATGGTTTGAT
>JAOXJP010081288.1:0-14979 GCA_025762735.1 Platanus orientalis | reverse complement strand
TTTTATTTACACTTATCCTAATACCCCCCCCCCCAAAAAAAAAAAAAAAAAAACACATTTATCCATCTCTTTTTTGGTATTGAATCTGATTTCTTTTTCTTGGTAAAACTATTATTGCATCTGTTGATAGCCATATCAATTCATGTAAGTTGTGCTATATTCAAATGCTAAGAACATTTTGAGTGGGAAATTCCACAACGAAGCAATTAAGAAACTTGAAACACACGTTGGTCTATTAAAGCACAAAATTGAATTAAAAGAATATAATAGCAGATTCCCCTCTTATGCTGAAAAAGCAAGAAATTTAACAAACATCTGAAATAGTTGTCTATAAATAAGAACCATCCTTTGCCCTTCAAGCAACCAATAGAAACACTAAAAAGCACAAAAGCAATATAGCTTATATACTCATTATATAATCAAACCACAGACCCTAACTTCTTTGTAAGATCCCAAGCCCTAGAATAGAAAGTTCCTGAATTTAATTAACAAAAAAATCCCACTATTTACAGCATTTTGTCGCAATTAATTCTTTGGATAAAAAATAAAGCCAAATAGAGAGAAATTTGAATAAACTAACAAATAACATTTATGTACGCCATCCCTATAAACTAATTGATGATATGGCCAGGAACCATGGCCGGCCAAAGAAAAAGAAAAAACGGAATGCCAAGTATAAAAATCTCGGCCCAATGGCTGTACAAAGCAACAAAACCAAACATAGCCGTGTCCTTACACACACACACACACACAACAAAAAAAGTAGACTCAGGGATTTAATGATAGAGTGGGGAAGAGAGGAGATATGCAAGAAGAAGCTCCACGCAATACATACCATAGTTTTGAAAACCGGATCAGACCCGACGTAGTTTGACCGGAACCAGCAACCTAAATGATTTCTATAGAAGCTTAAAACTGTAATCTGCAAAAAATAAAAATAAAAAAACTAATAATAAAAAAATAAAAGAAAAAAAAACTCATATAACTAGTAAGACTAACCAAACCCGATTCTAATAAAACCAATTGGTTTTTTAACAAATTAAGAAAAAAAATTAGAAACGCATCTTTTCCATCTTGGTGCAATCTCTTATTTTAATTATGTCATTCATCTCTTGGCTAGGTGTTAAGCATATGTTAATCAATATATTTGTTTTTTATGTGTATTTTTTTTTTTCCTGGTAAGGTGTTTTTTACATGTCTTTTTTAGCTTTAGTATGTATTGGTCTCAATTTTCTTTTACTAAGCTTTCTAATGCATTATGTATTGTCTTTTTTTTTTTTTTTTTTTGTATTTTATTACCTTCTACTATGTTTGAAGCGAATTGTTGTTAGACCAAGTAAACCAACGGTCAAACCAAATTGGACCTAAGCCATCCACCTTACTAGTTCTCAAAACTATAAAACATAGTACATTGAAAAACGGGGTCTAATAAAAAGGAGAGAAATTCTTCTAGGGGCAGTTGCAAAGTAAAAAATAATAATCTTTTAAGAAATTAATAATTTTTTATAGAATATTAAGATACTGAAAAACATGGGATACTTTTAATAGGAAACTTGATGGAATAATGGTATATAGATTTGTTAGAAATATGTTAAGAGAGAAATCCTAAAAAATAGACAGGAGATCAGATAACTTAGGAGAGAGAGAGGAACATGGAGTGTTACATGTTAAGGTCTCCATGTGGCACTCTCTTATAAAATTGGAGAAAAATATAAGGGGCATCCATGTGACACTAACCGGATGAGAAAATCTAGGAGAGAGATAAGAGGATAGAGTGGGAGATGTGGAGTATTTACGTTGAGGTGTCCATGTGGCACTCTCTTAAAAATAAGAAAAATTCGAAGGGGTATCCACATGGCACTCCCATTATTCTTTTTTTTTTTTTTGTAAGGCTACTTAGGCCTGTGCTAACATTCCCATTAATCCAATGTATATAGATTCTGCAACTTGAACATTATGATGAATGGTCTAGATCAGCCACATCATCCCTCCGTGTGACTAAAACAGAGGAGACGTATGGAAAAGTGATATAAAAGGCACACCAAAAAGCCTTTTTCAAATAAGGATATTCTTTTCATATGCAAGAAGCTATGTTCCTTTCACAAGCACCTAATTTGAGAGATGATGATGATATCAAATTAGGTCTATAACGCACGCCTTCGAATCCATACTAAGATATTATCCGTATGCACCCTAGACTTAAATTGTTACATTACACCTCGATCAGTATTTCATATTCAATAAGGTCATTCATTTTAAAACCATGGTCTCATAATCATTTATCTTTGGTTTCAACAAAAGCATAAACATACATGTAAACATAACCGTGGTCATTTCATTCGCAACAGTATGCAACGGAAACATAGAAACTATAAACCACTAATGGTTCCATTCATTTATATATCAATTAGGTCTGTAACGCTCCCAAACCCAGACTTAGATATTATCCATATGTGCCTCGGATTCAAATCGTTATATTACATCTCGATCCATATTTCATATTCAATTAGGTCATTCAATTTAAAAACATGGTCTCATAATCATTTACCTTTGATTTTCAGCGGAAGCATAAACATACATGTTAACATAACCATGGTCATTTCATTCGCAACAGTATGCAACAGAAACATATAAACTATAAACCACTAATGGTTCCATTCATTTATATAACTACGTAGTGAAAAATACTTATATAATATCATCATCCATCAAACCATGTACATAAACTGAAGAACTATCGATCACATACTCCCAATCAAAAGTGGGAGACCAAAATCCATACTACATCTATAACATCCCAAGTCGATCATCATCATATTTGTTACATTGTTCAAAATAACAATCTCATAAGAACAAATCATAAAAGTTCCATCCTTCTACTAATTCATTTGTGCAATAAGTTGTCTCCCCATTGTACCAACCCATCACTCTTCGTCCAAACCTATGCCAATTAGGGTGAGCTTGACGGGCTTAACAAGTATAAATGCAAACCATATCTAAAGGATGACAGATATAGTTTGTGCATAGGTTTCACTTACGTAAAATAAGCATGACTAACAATATAAAGCTAAAACTATAGAAGACAATATCATATCAGTCCATGGATGCAATGAATAGGAAAAACAATCATAGTGTATACCATGGACAACAAAAGAGTGCATGTCAAAATATAATGATAACTAGATTGTCTTTTTAATTCAAGATTAATCAATACTTCACTTTTCATAATCATATTCATATTTCTTATCAATGGTTTATTCACTTATTATTATGATTCCAATACATTCATATCACTTGATTCATTTATTTACAGACTTGGTCAATGTCTTATTCATTAGTTTATATCATTTTATTATAGATTTCAAAGATTCAATTGTTGTTCTCCATTGTTGTGACCCAATGGGAGGTCCCAAAACTATGTTTAATGGGGATTCAATAAGTTCAAATGAAGAAATAGCACTAGCCAAAACATAATCAATAATTTCCATTGTTGTGACCTAAAGGTAGGTCTCGAAACAATAGTCAAAGGAGTTCAAGGAGTCATTACAATAACAAATAACAATCTCCATTATTGTGACCCAATGGAAGGTCTCAAATATAATTTTCTATGGGTTACAAAGAGTTCAAACCAGTGATCAAATAACAATATCCATTATTGTGACCCAATGGAAGGTCCCAAATATAATTTTCTATGGGTTACAAAGAGTTCAAACCAATGATCAAATAACAACCTCTATTGTTGTAACCTAGTAAGAGGTCCCAAATAGCTTTACCATTGTTGCGACCAAGTAATAGGTCCCATAAATCACATCATATCCATTGTTGCAACCCAATGGAAGGTTCTATATAGATTATCGGAGTAGTCCTCTATAATTTTCCATTGTTGCGACCCAATGGAAGGTCCCATATAGATTTCTAGTGTGGTCCTCTATAATTTACCATTGTTACAACATAATGATAGGTCCCAAATAGATGTCTCCCTTATTGTGACCTAAGGGTAGGTCCTATATAGCATTACCATCGCTGTGACCCAATGGCAGGTTCTAAAAATCATATTTTATTATTGTGACCCAATGGAAGGTCCCAAACAGTTCAATCAGGCTTGATAATTTAATAAGGCCCAAAAAGGGTTTAATTTTCAAATAATAACATTTCAAAGTTCAATAAACAATTGAGACATATCAAAAGATATTGTTGACACATGATTTTTTTTAATTACAAAATTATCCTTATCGCTAAAGATGAATTGGTTATCGCAAAAGAGGATCAAAATCAAGGATCCATGAAGAGAAGCTAGATCATGATGGATAAACAATACCTCACGAAGGACACATGGCTCGCGAAAGATTATGAGTATTCTTCACATGAAATAACAAAATCATGAAGAACCTTCTTGGAGATGGCTAAACAGTGCTTTGTGAAGGCAGAGACATTACGATGAATAATGCTAGAATCACAAAATCATTATTTAAAGTAGCACGTTAAAAGTTCGATTTTTTATCCTAGAGGAGGGTGAATAGGATTTCTAAAAATTCTTTTAATTGATCCCCACTTAAAATTCCAATTTTAGGAGTTATTATAGTTCTTGGAGTTTAATGCACTTCAAAATATAATTCAATTATTGTAATTACAAGTGCTATACAACGGAGAATCTTAATTTTAATCTTTCAATTAATTTAAGTCCCTAGTTTGTTGTAAATATGATCGATCATGTAAATGATGCAATACATGCCATGTAAAGATAGAGAGAAGAGATAATTCATACCATAAGTAAACATATAACACAATATTTATAGTGGTTCGGTAGTTGGGCCTACATTCACTCTCAAAGCTCACTACAGAGCTACTAAATTTTATTTAGATTGAATTACATTACAATCAAGGTTAAAATTCTAAAACCTACTACTTACAAAGGCAAACTCTACTCTCAGTGTCTTCGATAGGTATGGTCTACACTACCAGTGTCTCCGGCAGTAGTGTTATGGTCTACACCTAGTGTCTCTGGCGGGTGCTAAGGTCTCAAGAAATGAATTTAAAATCAATACAAATTAGCTCATAAGACTTGTGTATTACTTGATGCACATGAAAGTGGTTGCTTCTTTGATAAGCTAGTGTGCAAATGAGTTGCATCAAGCTTCCAAGAGTACCTCTTTGCTTCTTAGAGCTTCTCACAAGGGTTTACTTGGGAGTAAACCCTTCACCTTGCTTCCCTCTTATTGTTCTTCAAATGGAGAGTGCTAAGAAAGCACTTAAAGGCTCTTGAATCTTCAATGAATGCTCATAAGGGTGAGCCCTTGGTAGTTGGGAGGTGTAAATGCCTTAGTTTCCTTCAATTCTCTCTTCTCTTTATTTTTCTTGTATTCAAGTGTGTTAGAGAGTTCATTTGAGCCTCTCTTATACTTATAGGGGACGAGCACAGTCGTGCTCCCTTGATTAGGCATCTTTCCCAACGGTCAAAAAATCCCAGGTGTTGAAATCTTATATTTTTAAATTTCTGTGATGGTGGATCGATTCGGTTATGTAGGATTGATCGGCACGGATTGATCTAGTATTCCCAGATTAATCTGGTGTCTCAGTCAGAGACACCTGAGCTTTGCTAGATTGATCCGATAAGTAGCGAATCTATCCGCTAAGTGCGGATTGATCCAACACCCCCCAGATCGATCCGATTCCCCTTTTTTTGCCATTTTGCCTTGAACCTACTCCCAAACACTTGGAAACCTATGTAGGTGGCATGGTTGGTCCACTAGGCCATATAAAGGATTTTTTTATCGTTTTAGCTTATGTCTATAATGATGTATACCTTTACAAACCTTCCTTGAGCTTGATGAAGCTTAAGTCTTCAAGTCTTTAGACCTTGGCAACTTAGGGACGGATCCATCCTTAGCTTCAAGTGCTTGGTGTTTGTCTTCCTGAGAACCAAGAACACTTGATGATTCTAGACATGACTAAGATATGCAATATGCTCATGCCATGCCTAATCTATAATTCCATGTATTTTACACTCTATGGAATTGATAATTTACATTAACACACGTATCCCAAAGAATCATGATGAATAGTTATTTGGACACCAAAATAACCAAAAACCTAATGAAAAAAGTCTCACTCAGTCCACATAGATCTTGAAATATGTGTAAATTGCATTCTAAGCAAGAAACCTACTTCAAGTAGAACTCTATTATATCTACAAAATCTCACATAACAAGGGATTATATAGAGATAAAACTAGAATCTTAGTCAGTTAAGGAGTTGTATAGAATCCAATCTTCTTGAACAACCAATCAAGCATTGCGACATCATCAAGTCTCCTACATAGACTAGAAGTGCAAGCTAGAAACAAGGCTCCAAACATGTAGTGGAATCCTAAAAGGAAATAAGCTATGAATATCTATATAAACCCTAATTTCCATACGGTTAAAAAGCTTTACACATCATAATTTCCCTGCTCACAGTTTAGCAATACTCTATACGGCTAGAACACTCACACTCTCTCTCAACTCTCATGGTTTTCATCATCTTCCTCAAACGGTTACTTCAAGTTCACACCAATCATCTTCAAGTTGCAAACACATCCATTATACCTTTGCAAAGCTCCATGGAGAAGACATAAGCTCACGGATTCGAAGTTGATGCCAAGGCAAGGTAAGATTAAGAGAATTGTAAAGAGGAGAAGAGAAGAGAAGAACAATATATGTTCTGTATACTTTATGCGATATATTTAATAAAGCTTTAATTACATTTTTATGCATTCTTGTTTTACAAGTTGTGCAATGAGTTAGGAAATAAGAGGTTTTCTTATTAAATGATAGTAATTAACAAGCCTCTTATGAGATTTGGAGTGATTGTCCCCCACATAAAATAATAAACCAACCCTCTAAAGGTTGGGTAATTTGATACACTTTGAATTTCAAGCTTCGATTGGAAAGAAACAAAATTTGGTGTTACAAATTTCTAGCATGCCCGGTGGGACTTTGCTTTCCTCTCATCTTCCTTCTTGTTCCATTGTATTAACAATTTTTCTGGCATATTTTCAAGAATCTTGGCAAGTTTGCAACTACGAGAATCTTTTTTGCTGCCCTAAGAGTTCTTATAGGACTAAAGGAGTAGGCTGAAGTGGTTTCGACACCACCTAGTCCACCTATTGCTATGGTTGTTTTGGCATGCCCTCTCCCTAAAGGAGATGTAGCTGTACTATTGCAATCTCTTAGAGCCAAGGTTGTGAACAACCTTTCTAGAGAAGGACCTATCTTGCAATCTTCAACCTTGAAAATAGTCTTGCCTGACCCATAGAGACCAGTCTGGCTATTGGAAACAATGGCGTTGAGATCATTTCTTCCCTTCAAGTTTCTTACAAACCAAGGGAAAACTCTACCCAAAATTTTGGGAAGAGGAAAAGTAAGAGATCTAGAAAATCACAAATGAAACGGGTACTAAAGGCTGCACTAAACCAACCTATAGAAAACTTACACTCTGGAAAAAAAGCACGGATCCCAAGGCCATGGCGAAGAGACCTCCATCACAAAACAATATTCCATCATGAAGTACTAAACCTTCACAAACTAGGATGTCATCACAAAGCACTAACCCTTTGCAACCCCAGACCCAATTAGAATAAACTATTGTTGCTTCATCATGAGCCAATATGCAACCACAAAGTATTAACCCATAGCAAGTCAATCATCCATCGCAAAGATGTATTCCTTCACAAGTCAGAGCTCCTCTACAAGTCAAGGCTGTAACACAAGGCAACATAGCATCGTGAAGCACTAACCCTTCATGAGCTAATTGTCCATCCCAAAGCAGGGGCATAAAGACATGCTCATTTGCAAGCCAAAATGCCAAAAAATTCAGTGGGACCCCTAGAATGTCATACAAATGCACATAATGCCCCTATACGGCTAGCAATATAAATAATGATATAAATAATCTAGTTTCAAAGAAAAGAATGAATTGCCATAATAAAAATGGACCTAATAACAGGGAACCATGACCATGGCTAAAAGTAGGTTCCAATAGGAACAAGAGACCAATATATTCACTACTCGGACTCTCCATGCATTGCATAAACAATGCCAGACTTAGCCCTACGTGGAATTTCAAAACCCAATGCTCCTCACGAGGCTTGAGCCTTTAAGTAAGTTCATGGATAATGATAAATTCTGAAAGAAGAGAACTCTTTCTCCTAAACAAAATGGTGAAAAAAATTGCATAAAGAAGAAAAGCCAAAATTTGCAGGCCGTTCTCAATCAACAAAGAGATTGAAGGTATGCCTATTAATGCACTTCTGTCTTGGGCACATCTTCATAGGTCAGAACCATCCTTGCCTTCATATATTGAAGGAAGCATAGGGTATGCACCCTATGTCAAAAAAAGGGAAGATTTTTGGAACCAATAAGTAATCCCGAGCATCAGTTATGGTCATTAGGGCACATAAAAAGGTTTATACTAACACCTTAGGCTTTTATAGGTCATGCCTACATGCTAGCAATTTTTCTTGTATGCTGACCGGGAGTCAGCTAGCAGCAATCTTAAGATTACCAAGGAAATCCTCTAGGGATTTACCTATTTTCAGAGGATCACTGTGATATTCTTTTATTTAGACTGTGCCTAATCCTAGCACAACATTTAGAACAACTACCATGATTAATGCAACTTCCACATATAAACACCTAGAAATAGTAGGCACCCATCAAGGCGAGATTAAATCTTGCCTCCTGGTGACCAACAAAATGATAATGATCCTCATGGCAGGAATTACGCTAATGATTCTAACACTGAGCCCAATGCAAATGATCTACGTGCATAGTTGAAAGACCAAGATCGGGTCATAGCAACATAGGAAGCATCTATAACTAAACTAAAAGCCTTCATGGAAGTCTTACTTGGTCAACATATAGCAGCAAGGTAGAGGTAGCTCCTCCCATTTCAATTCCTTCAGCGGAAGATTCTTCTAGACTAGCCATGCAGGAACTTGAAGTAAGGGCATATCCCCAATATACATCGGAATATGTCCCAGTTTCAATGCCAGGGCAGCCCCATCTTTGGTACTATTTCTAACATATTTGTTCCACAGGGACCTCCTCTATAGAAACCATCATGGCAGAGGTATCACTCATAAGAGCTTCCTCTGCAAAGATCCCCTCCACAGTGGACTTATGGATAAGGCGAATACATCCAAAATATTTATGCACCTCCACAGGATCCTATATGTAGCATACTGCACCAGCAATGGACTATGCCACCATGAGATATATGATGGCAGATATGTTCAAAGAGTTCATGGAAGAGGATTCTGTAAGAACTTATACTTTGGAAAAACTTTTTCTATGTATGTTGACATGGTGTCGTTTATGCCTAAGTATGTGCAACCACAATTCAAAATGTTCAATGGGTCTTCCTTCCCTAGAAAACATATAGCACAATTTCAGTCTCTATATGGCCAAATACTTTACCAAGGGGACTTATTATTAAGGCTATTTTTCCAATCGTTAAATGGAGCCGCCTTTACATGGTACTCCATCTCGGACTGGGAATCCATGAAGCGAGCCTTTGTCCATCAATTTTGGAGTGAACACAGGCCAGTCATCTGAATTGGTCAATAAAAAGTAGTGTGATAATGAACTTGTGGTTGATTTCATCAACAGATGGAAGAACCTCACATATTCTCGTGAACATGTCTTTCCCACCAAAGAGCTGCTCGATATGTGCTTGGCAAATATATCTTATGATCTCTCTCTCCATCTTACCCCTCAAACTTTCTTGGGATTTGATGACTTAATCTCAAAGGCTCATGACTTAGAGAAAAGACTGATAGAACATAAGAGGGAAAGGAGAAACAAAACAGTAAATAATAAGATAGAGTCGACTATAGTCAGGACAAAGAAGCAACCTACCAAGCTCATCACCAAGAAGCCTATAGAGATAATGACAACAACCCCATTAGGACAAGGGGCACCCCCCAAGAGGCTATCTATGAAAGAAAGGCAAAAACACATATACATGTTCCACGAAAATGACCTTGAAAGTCTTTTCAAGAAAACCTTAAACTCGAGAGACATAGAGCTCCGTGCACCTAAAAGACCAGAAGAGGCCAACAAGACCGACAATCCTAAATACTACAAATATCATCGCCTGCGAGGGCACACCCTTCATGAATGCTTTGTGCTCAAGGACAAGCTTCAAGATTTGCTCAATAAGGGCATAGTGGAGCTTGATAGAAACTTAAAACCTGCTATTGCAAATTCTATTTTCATTAATGAGGACCATGGAAATAATGTCTAATCAAGCTTTGATGATGAAAGTGAGTTGACAGGTTTTTAAGGTAAAGCCACTTGTAAGGAGTGAATGCAATCCAAGAAAGTGGTTTCAAATCCTAATCAGCGTGATGCGGTCAAACATCCCAAAAGACGACCATTACGATTGAAAGGGGTTATAAGGAAAAAGGGGGGGGAATCAAAAGCTAAGATAGACAAGCTAGTGGTTCAGTTTGATGACTTATTAGAACAATCTCCACAGTTCCCGGTTACGTTGCAAGAATATTTTCCAAAGTAGTTGATTTTTGGTTCATCAACTAACGATGACAACTTACAAGACCTTATCGTCACATGCAACATGGTCTCCAGTAGACAAAATATTCCTCAGGCCCAACATGTAGGACCATATTTAACCTCTTGGGTGAGCATCAATCATACTGATAGGACTTTCACATATCATGACCAAAATAAAGAAAGGATTATCCACTTAGGCAAGTTTGTTTTTGACGAAGACACAATCTTCTATAGTCTAAAGTGACCTATACATGTCTTTCCTCCTCGGCTTCCAACTCTAGCATGCTTGTCGATATCACTAGAAAGACGCCTGTTCTTTGAGAATGTGCTCAGAACATTTGTATAATGATGCCTTGTTGCTACGCATGTTTCTGCTTTCCTTGGGCGAATCTGCCTTGGATTAGTATATGGATTTACCCCTTTATTCTATACACACATGGGACATGATGATAGAAATGTTCATCCGTGAACACATGAATTATGGGATGGAAGCATATGACACTTAGCATAATGACCCATTGCGACATCTTGAGCATCAATTGACCTATGAGGGTCTTGAGGGTACACCTAATCAGATAATCTCCCAAGTCTTGGATAATAGACATTTTGAATTTACACATTAATCAACCAGGTAAGAAATATATCTCACACATTTTCCAGAAGGTTATCAACTCTAAAATTTCACCCTGTACACAGGTTATGGTGATCCCCATTACCATATTGTTGATGCAAGGGCATCATTTGCCAAATCCATGAGCAAAGGTGTGGAAGAAGCTCCAACAGTCAAGCGTTAAAGACCAAGACTCAAGCCATGCTCCAACTTCCGTGAAGGTAAAAGCATGCATGTAGCTTCATAGGGTTCATGTAGTATGACCCAAGGCATGTCCCCACACATGTTTGAACACCCCAAAATGATCCCAAGTGGATATAGACCCCCCAAGATGTACGCAATAGTGAAAATATAGAATTCACTGTTTGTGATCAATCACAAGCCCCATGATCGATCACAAAAGTGAAGTATAGAGAATTCACTGTTTGTGATCAATCACAATCCCATGATCGATCACAAAAGTGAAGTATGGAGATTTCACTGTTTGTGATCGAACACAAAACCCATGATAGATCACAATCAAAGATTTTGGCTTCCTGAGGATTAAGCCTCTTCTTTATAATCAATTACAAAGTCCATGATCGATCATGGCTTGGTTATAACCTAAAAGTGGGTCCACACCACTCCACAACCCCGAGCATATTTTGGAGGTCATGAAAAAATGACCCCATGATCAATCACAAACCTCGTGAGGATTTTAGAAGTCTGCCATTACTCCATTTTGAATTAATGGCCAATTTCTCTTGCCCGTTTGAAAAGATTTCAATCCAAGGATTGTGAGCCTTTTCTGTACTTTATAAAAGAAAATGTTTTCCATTAGGGCAAGAGACATAAGAAATCTTTAAGCATTTAAGAGAGTGTTATTAACTTTATTAAAAAGAGCCTCTAAGGGTGAGAAACCCTCTTCCTCCATTGCTTGAGCTCCAAGCTTGAAAGTTTCTCAATAAAATCTCACTTGGTTCCCTCTAAGCTTAACTTAGCTAGCATTTACTTGAGAGGTGTAGTTTGGGTTATCCCTTGAGGATACCCTTTTGTGGTTAGCCTATCTTAAGAAGCTTTAGTGCCATAGCTTGAAGAAGAAGTGGGTGTATAAGGCAAACTAGCTCAACAAGGAGCACACCCACATGCGGTAAGAACAACAACATCAACCAACTTGGTGGTAATCTCTGCTATTCAGTTTGCATTCATTTGTATATTCATTCATCATCTATTACTTTGCTTCTGCCAGAGACACCAGAAGTAGTGTATACTCGTTGGAGACACCGAGTGTTGTTGTGTAGCTTACTTGTGAGCAAGTAGGTAGGTTTTGTATGTTGACTTAGGTTGTATGTGATAATCTAAATGAAATATAACTAAGCTCATAGTGAGCTTTAGAAGAGTGGACATAAGCCTTAGTGTCGAACCACTATAAATTGTGTGTTGTGGATTGAGTGTGTGATTACTTGTCTCTTGTATTTGTGCTTATTTATCTTATTGCTTACTATATGTTTGTTTAAATGCTTGAGTAAGCATCTTGCTGCACACACTCACTTAAGAAGATTAAAATCAATCCCAACATTGGCAAGAAAGGGTAGAATAAGTTTGAAATCCTATTCACCCCCCTTTAGGATAACTTTAGAGACATTTCAAAAGTATACACTCACTTAAGTAAGCTTACTTTGAATCCATGCATATGTAGAATAAAAATCCAAGCCAAACAAGATTTCTATCCATTCACTACAAAAATACGACTTTTAGTGGTTGTAGTTGGCCACACTAATGGTTTAAAACCTGCCACTAAAGGTATTAGCGGTGGTCACCATCCCACTACCAAAACATGCATCGTTGATTCCTTTAGTGGTGGAATTAGTGGTCGTTATTAGTATTCACCTCTAATTAGGTTGGTTATTAGTGGTGGTTGGTGATTGCCGGTCAAGAGTACTGCAATTAAGTTTTAAAGTTTTAGTAGAGGTCACACAACCACCGCTAATTATTTATTCAAAGTAATTTGTGGCTGTGTCTGACCACCACTAATGATGCTACAAATTTTTTAGTAGTGGTCATGCGACCGCCGCTAATTGTATAATTATTTTTAAATGTTTTTACTAAAATGGATAAGAATCCATATATATGCTATTTCTGCCAAAATTTCAACAAAATAACGACTATAATATAAACTTCTGGACATAAAAAGTGATTCCCATGTCACTTTATATAGTTACTTGATAGTCCACACAATTTATAAAAATGAAAAAGTAAAATATATATGCATTTAACAAAAAATAAAAATAAAAAAACTAAAGTATGCATAAAAAATCAATCATGTTATATATCAAAATACAAACAAAGTATTCATAAAAAAAATAATACAAACAAAGTCTCAAAAACAAAATGAAACATATCAAATGGCAGCCCTAGGATCCTCCGTATGCAAGCTAAGCCATCAATGTCGACATTCCTCCCTCACTGTAAATTTTTTTTATTAGTCTACTTAATAATATCAATTAAAAATTTTGAAATCTAATTATACAAAATAATACAAATGATTGTTATACATGCTTCAAACATCTTTCTCATCTCAGCCATCTTAGAATCTTGGGTTGCATCTCTCTCTTTAAATGCCCTAATTTTGTCATCTCGAACAACATCTCTCTTTTCAAATGCCTTAATTCTATCTTCAAAATTTTCCCCATGCACTCATTATTTTTACTTAACCATTCTACCTCACTTTTCAAAGCATTCACCTCTTCATCACTTGTAGGCGATGATGACCCCAAAACACTAGTCTGGGTCACTGTAACATCCCATATTATGCTTAAAGGATAAAAATATAATTTAACACATGTAAGTGATAACATTTTAATTTAACATGTTTAGACAAACCTTAGAGTGGTTAAGGAAACCTTTGGACTAAGTTAGTAGTGTAGAGCCCAAGTTTGACCTTGAACCGATTGATTTCGAAAACTGCCCTAAGTATGTTTTAAGGTAACTTCACATGAAAATCTATACAAACCCCAAGTTAAATGGGAGGCAATCCATATATGTTTAGAAATATCTTGGAGTCTACCTTCTAACAAAATAAACAATTAACAAATAGGAGTCTCTTAGTGGAATTTATGCCTTTTTCGCAAGGTGTCAATGCTGACAAGCCAGTAGAATTAAGGTAACTTCCCAGGCCCACCAGTACCAATTAAAAGATAATTTTGGTACAAGACATATACCCCTATAAATATCTTGAAGTCTAGTTTCCAACCCAAAAAACTGTTCATAAAAAGGAGTTTTCTAAAGGAAGTTAAGGCCATTTTAGTGCGGAGGGGTCAAATCTAGAAAAGACACTCAGATCGATCCGACCCACTGGGATCGATCCGGTCGAATTGATCTGATTATATCGAATTGATCTAAACTTAGCATATTGATCCAAAATTAACTGGATCAATCAATTCTTACAGTGATTTTACAAAAAAATGGCCTGAAACATGCCAGATTGATCTAGATTCGATCGGATTCGACCCACTCTTCATTTTTTGAAATCAAATTCGATTTTCTTCATTTTGGAGAGTGTGGGACCCTCCCAACTCGACTCAAAAACCTATAAATATGAAAAAAAAACCCTAATGACCTCATTTTACACCAAAAGAGAAAGAGTTAGAGAAGTTTGGAGAAAATTTGGGAGCTAAGTGTGGGAGTTCTTCCCCAATTAGGTAAATTCTCTTTCAACTTTGAAAATAGGCTAGAATAAGTGTTTTTCTTCCTAAATCTAGCCTAAGTAAGCATGGATTTCTATTTCTTCACCTTAGTTTCTAACCATGGAAAACTTTCTTTTTTCTTAGAGGAAGGAAG
>JAOXJP010081277.1:0-14980 GCA_025762735.1 Platanus orientalis | reverse complement strand
ATCCTCACCTCCTCAAAGAAATATCTTTGGAGGCCTATGTCTACCACGTAGCAAATAAGGAGAAATTGGTTTAGGCTTCTTTTCTACCTCACATCCCTAGTTAACTTACCCAAAAAAAAAAAATCTCAACCCTTCTCTTCTTTCCAAGCACTGTTCGTCCCTTCCATATCCACCAGCGTTTGTGTCCAAATTCACTGGCGGCGACTACAAATTCATTGGAAACGAAAAATCCCCAGCAAAAATCTTGTTTAATCTCTCTTACTTTGAGTAAGAGAGGATCCTTTGGGTTGGAGCTTGAATACCTAAGAAAAATCAGGGACAAGACTATTTTTTTCATGATTAACAAATTACTTCAAAGAAGAATAATCAAAAAGTTGAAACCCTCTGATGAATTCAATCTTGTTGTGTTTCACAATTTTGTTGCCTTCTTATCTCCATAATCACATTGCATCATACGACACGATTTGAATTGAGTTGAACGAATTGATGTTTGAAACTTTGAGTTTGAATCGGTGTAAGTGAACTCAACAATGATCAATGCTGTCATGGTTTATTAATCAGTAGGTGGTGACCCTGTTTGGTAATAGGGGCTGATAATTAACTTTATACGTTGGTTAAGTGGGTATAGCAGTAAGTAGGTTAGGGTAGGACCAACATACTGCTCTTTTAGTTAGTTTTGTCTTCTTTTTCTTTTTTTCTTATATAAAGGAAGAATATGTTCTGTGATAAAAAAGTGTCTTGAGTGTTCATGGTGAATCATAAACTTACACATATTGTGTTTGGGCATAAACTTACACATATTGTGTTTGGGGTTCAAAAAAGTGTTTCGCTGTAATAAAAGTGATTGGACACAGTTGTCTGGATTTTATCGATTCTAGTGATATACAGTCGTCGTCGATGAATTTGGTTGCAGATGTCGGTAGGCATGGAAGAGATGAAGGGCACTTGGGAAGAAGGTTTTGGGATTTTTTTGTTTTTTGTTGTGTCGTTTTGATCTGCTGTAGATTAGGTCAGGGTGGGGTGAGTTGGCACATATGGACCCCACCCTTAATTGTGGTAAGTTAACCCAAGATAGAAAAGAAGCTTAAGCCAATTTCTCCTTATTTGCTACGTGGTAGACATTGGCCCCAAAGATTTTTCTTTGAGGGGAGAGGATCATTTGCGGATATTAAGATACACTGGGTCCCAGCCTCTCAGGGGCATGGGGCCAGGTCAAGTACTAATTCCAGTAAGTGAGAGGGGACCAACCATTTTTTCATTACTTAAAAAATATTGTATTTGATGATGATTATTATTATTTTTATTACCATTATCATTGAATAAATCTTTTGTCTAAGATTTGGAGTTCAGATGATATGTGGAATAAAATGGGTGCGAATTTGAAATTTCATCTAATTCCCACCCATTTTGTTCCACATGATGATGTCCAAGACACCAAATCCTGAACAAATTTACTCAACATTTGCTCATTATCATATATTAGGCTTGAAAATAGAGTTGGCAATGGGTCAGCTAAATTCAGGTTTGGCTTGGATTGTAAAGTGTCCAAACCTAATCCAACCCAAAACTGAATCAGGTTAGCATTAGAAAATTCTTAACCGTGAAAATGGGGCAGGTGGACAGTTTCTTTGTATAAAACCAGGCTACATTGAGGCCTGGTAAGGCGATCCTGGTTGGATTGAAAAAAATGCTCAAACCTAACCAAACCCTAATCAAAACTTAGTTTACGTAACCCATGTGTAAGATTCAAATCCTTTCACTAAACGACCTTTCTATCAAATCATCCAAGTGATTTTATTCTATATTTACATTTTTTAAGTAGTGGATCGTGTAATGGTTTAGGTAACATGAATGAATCCTCAAACCCAATAAAACAAAATATTTCACAATACTAAAATCTAGTGGATGGATCACTATGATCAAATTTAAAGGAAAAAAAAATCAAATATAATTATGTAGAAACATACAATGGAGCCATATATGACACCCATACTAATAATTTAATACAAATGATCAAAGAGGACAACAGTAAATGAGTATAAGAATGAAGACACTCAAATTTGCCAAAAAGGGCGTTAACAAGGTGGACCGGCCTTTGACATGAGAGAGAGAGAGAGAGAGAGAGAGAGAGAATCTTTGTCACATCCTCCAAGGGGGTTTGATGACGATTGGGGAATGGGCGCCCTTGCACCACCCATGCTCTTACGCTCTATCATCCTAAAGAGGGGACATGGAAATATAGTCAAGATCTTCGGGTTCATATGTCACTACTTGGTGCCATATGCACGTGTAAAGGTGGATTAAAAGGCTTCTAGTTGTTACCGTACATGTGAGCTCCAACAAAATAATATCCCTACAAAATTTTTTTGAATCTACATTCCTTCAATGTTAAAGCCGTTTTATTATGCCCTAATTGATTGGGATTATTTGACTGTTTCATACGACTTCCAATCCCAGAGTACCACGTAGCTCTTTGAAATATAACAACAAATTTTTAAAAATAATTTTTGAAATGAAAAGTACCCACCAAAATTTCAATTTTGCCATTAAAATGCTCTTGTTAACTGTTGATAAGTCAAAAAACAATAATAAAAATAAAAATAAAAGTTTAGGGTGTAGACAATACATAAGTGGCCCTACTCGTTTATTACAAAACAGATAATCAGATTAGACAATAAAATCTTCATTAAAATATCAAAGTGCTTCATATCAATAATAAGAATTCACAGAACTTTTGTTGCTTATTTTTATCCTCCTAATCAGCAATTATTTAGGATCAAGACAGTTCTATAGTAACTTAATTTCTTTTTTATGATTTTTCTTGACTATTAATACAGTGATCGATAGACAATCAAGGAAAACTGAACTTTATGTTTTACGAAGTCAAAACTAGCTTTAAATAAGTCAATATCATCAAAAATTAAAAGTAACTCAGCTGAGTTACTAGGCCCTTAAAAGCAGAAAACAAGAGAGCAAAAGGATGTTCTAGATAAGAATAACACTGATATGAGTGAATCATTCAATTCCTAAGTTGAAATATTAGCCTAATCCAATTGCAATTTAGTGTGATCCTATTGACTAACATTTCACAAGGTACAAATGTTTGGAAGCTTGGATGATCAACTCACATTTATCTTTGTTTTGTGTCCATAATTCTGCAAATAAGGTTTGATTTGACTTGAGAAGACAGTTTTTTACAGAGGACAAAATTTCACACAATTCTTATGATGCAAAAAGTTATTATGGTTTTTATTCAGTTGGTTAATAATTATGCGTAGAACAGCTAACCACAAAAGTTTATAATAGGATAACTAGAGCAATTCAATCGATATTTTCTCCTTTTTGCGATCTACACAAGACT
Source organism: Platanus orientalis (assembly GCA_025762735.1). Taxonomy (NCBI): domain Eukaryota; kingdom Viridiplantae; phylum Streptophyta; class Magnoliopsida; order Proteales; family Platanaceae; genus Platanus; species Platanus orientalis. The sequence goes on along the minus strand of JAOXJP010081277.1, from coordinate 11,619 downwards.
TGTTCTGTCTAGTGAACATTTGGCTCGATCAAAACGTTTACTAATTAATCATGAAGATGAGCCCCATAAAGCTTTAATTACAAGATCTTGATAACGACCTTTTTTTTTTTCTTCGATGGGTAAACGTTAGTGGTTAATTTATTAGTAGGTGAAAACGGGTTTTAATCTTAAAGCGAATCCAAAACTTTAAAAGCATCAATGAACATGGAGTTTGACCTAATTTAGGCTATGAGGAATTGCTGCACTTGATTCACCGACAAATTCTTTCTATGTTTGGGTTGCACTATGCCCAAATGAGTTGGGTACAAACATGTCCAATCCAAACTGGTATTTTATTTGGAGCTTGGCTCATTAGCTCCCTTATATTTTTCTTCTCAAACTAGAGATGGTTGATTTGACCCCCGGCTAGAATTGACATAATCCAACCCATTTCAACCCATTATTATCATAATTTGACACGGAATAGACGTTAAACAAAATTACATAGCTTTAGAATCGCTCAATCAATTAATCAAGTTGAGTTGTATCTTGTTTCTTAGCCATTGGATTAGGGTCTAATTAAATTAATAAAGTTTGAACTTCTATTCAAAAGTCATCTGCATTAGAAGATATTATATCTTTTTCACATGAAAGCGCAGAAGTTTAGAGGAGTGTTTTATATGAAGAGTTCTCATAAAGAGAAAGGATGTTCTGTCCAGGATTGTACCTCCTCCCACTCACAGGGGGTCTAGACCTGTTTACACCATAAAAATACTGTCACAATGACTGGTTAGAAATAAGCCACATGACAAGTGGTTTTGAAAAGATGACAGGGTAATTATCATTAAGATCTTGTTTTAACGAAAATTAAAATTTTGAAAAGACAACCAACTGGTACAGGTGGAAGAATAGGAGAAGGAAAGATTGCCTAAGACGATTGTCAATACCTATCGGAACCTTATTGAAAGATCATGGAAGAATTAATTATAAGAAGAAATGTCAAGCATTCAGTTATTGAAGGAGTTAGATAACCATGGAAGATTTGGAAGAATAACACATGCAAATGACCAATAACTGAATCAGAACATTACAACTAGAGGATAAAAGCTCAAGAGAAGGGGTCACACACCATCACAACAATTACTCTTGTATTCAATTCCTAAATAGAACATTTAATTAAATCCCTACTCAAATCTCCTACTTAGTACAACTTTGTAGTTAGAAGCGTTTCCTACTTTGTACAAACTTTACTTAGAAATAAAAATTTTCTTTGTTCATCAATCAAATCCGTAGAAGTAAATCATGACTCTCTTTCAAGTTTGCTTGATTATGTAGTATTGGTTCTGCAACCAACTGCGTTCCATCATTATGATCACCCCTAATGTAAGTTCTTTCTAAATCTTTCATCTATTTCCTTTAAATTATTAAGTCTTTGAAGTGTTATTTTGATTAAAAAAAAAGATCTTGTTAATAAGACAAAAAGCCATATGTAGAGGGAAGAACCCTCTCTTTTATAATCACCTAAACCAAATGGGTGACCAAATAAATCTTCCGGGATTCAATTCTTTCGAATTCTTCCAAACATTCAATTTATTTTAGTGCTTGGGGGTGATAAATAGAAGATTAAATTGTGCTTTCGTAAGACTAGCATGCCCACACCTGCACACATAATCAACCAGAAAATTAGGGTTAACACGACTCCATACACTTTTGCGTGGGACCCACACCCCCCTTTGAGGGGTGAAGGTACAATCCTAAAAAGAACATCCTTTCAATCTCATAAAATAGCTAGATTGTTTTTGTAATTTGTGGGTGGGGGGTAAAGAAAGGATAATCAAATGGTGTTTTTAGGAAAATTTGTAAAAGGGTCATGAGAAAAGGCTTGGGAATTTTTATTTATTTATTTATTTTTATCATTTTTTCTAAGATTGTAAAGGTTAAAGAGAGTCCATTTGGTCGTAATTCTTTGTGCCTCTCACTTGGTGAATCTTAGAACTCTAATCCTGTTGCTGTTGATCCACATTAATTTAATTTGTTTTGTCAGTATAATTGTGTTCATTGTATTTTACTGCATTGCTTATTATAGGTTTAAGCCTAAATCTCACTATGACCGAAACACATCATATTTGATATTATGTAAGGATTGAAGAAATCTTGGATTGAACTTAAAAACATAACGATGGGTTGTTGAATGATAGAGTTTTTGATTTAATGAAATGAAATAGGGTTTATGGAATTTAAAAGAACAAAAAAAAACGACTTACAAGCCAATAAGTCAAATTTTTAAGATAAAAAAAATATGAGAAGAAAAAGGATAACGCTTCATTAGTCCACAATCTTGTTCATATTTGAAAGTATATTCTAATACAGTAGTACCCTTTCAGTATTTGTTAATAACTTTTCCAAATCATCTTATTCACAAGTTATTTATCTTATAACAAAGTTATCTCAATTAAATTTTAAATGGCACCAAAATCAAACCAAACAACCAAGTCTTGACCCACCAAAATAAGCCCTAAATAAAAATGATAAAAATAAAGCATCTATTTTCCTAAAAATAAATTAAATAAATTATTTTTATTTAAAAATAAAATAAAAATCTCTAAATTGACTAACATAAGTTAAAATAAATTTAGAACTTAAAATTTTAAAAGAAAATTCAAGCAATAATTTTAAAACTACAATACCATACCCCGACATAAGCTCATCAAACATGAATATGGGATGTTTTCGCATCCACATCGTGAGGCCTTGCTATCACCCACCAAGTTCAAATCTTACTAAAAAGACCACATGAATTGAAAACAATTTAGCAAATTTAAGTAGCCAAATAGACAGTTTTCATAATTAGCAAACTGATAAGGATTGAGACTTGAGGACATTTCCTATGAGGTAAGAACCCCTATTGCTTTGTGCTTCCTCTAAGGCCCCACTGATTTTAGCCATGAAACGACTAAAGCTTTTCATCTAACCATTAAAAAAAAGTAAAAAGTGCATGTTATCTAACGATTCTAACCATTCAAAAGAAGGAAAAAGTGCAAAGACAAAAAAGATGACACAAAAGGAGGCGAAAGCGAAGTAGCGGGGAGACACTACAAGAGCCTCCACCAAGGCACCAACGCTCCATTTTGTCTCTGTTAGAAATTTTGAAGTGGAAATATTCAAACTTCGCTCTCTAACCCAAAATGAACAAACAAAAAAAAAGTTTCGTGCTGAGGATATTATCTGGCTGCCGTGGATTGAATAGAGAAGGATAGAAAAGAGAATAACACATGGAAAGAAAAGAAAATAATCATGGAAAAATCATGAGAAAACCAGAAAAGGCAACCAGACAGCTTGAAAATGATTTTCTCAAGAAAATTTGCCAAGAATTTGGAGAAAACCAGCTTTTCATGGCAACTAGACAGGGTCACAAGGCCACCAAAAGTTAACCGAACTAAGGGTGTCCTGTTTTCCGTGATAATGGTGAGGTCTCTAAAGTTCTTAACAAAGCCGTTTTAATCTTAAACAGCCTTTCAAAAACATAAGGAATATTTGTTAAGGCAACTTTCTTGGTTCGTAGTTTGTAACGGCTTGCTATAATCCGGATCATCTCTTGCTCGCAAACAGTCTTGGGATGCCCTCCAATGCATATGTACTCCAAAAAATAGAGTACGTATATGCTGCAGGGCAAAGCAAAATTCTTATAGCGAAAGTCCGTACCCCTTTGCTCAGGGTATGTGATAAAAAAATGAACCACCACATCTTACACCTAGGGGTGGCAATATTTGACACAATCTAGGAACCCGATATGAATCCAACACAAAATAAGATAAGCAGGTTAGGGTTAACTGTAAACATGCTTTGAGTCAAAGCAGGTCAACTAACTTTGACACAAATAATAAATGGGCCGGGTTCAGATTGACCCATTAGTCTTATACCCTTAACTTGACACAACACGAATCTGACCTGCCAACACAAATTACCACAAACCCATAAACCCAACACGAATATTCCAATGCGAAATAAGCAAGTTAGGGTTGAGTGTAAGTGCATTTTGGGTCAAGTTAGGGTTGACCAATGTAGTCGTGTACCTTTATCTTGACATGACATGAACCTGACCCGCTAACACAAATTGCTACCCCTACTTACACCCAGTGCTTGTGTTTTTTTACTATGTGTCATCCAGCGCTTGGTGCAAGAGAGTCACCACATGCTTTTTCGCTTTCCAGGTTGACTACAGGGACTCATAACTCATAAGGTGCCCTATGGATTTGGTAGGATAACATAAAGTTAGCCTAAAGTAAGATTGACATTAGGGCTGACACATAAATGCCAAAAAGTGAAAAGCCTCCCCCAAAAAGTGTATATCACTTTTTCAGCACTGATGTGTCATCCCTTAATGTCATTCTTACTTTAGGCTAACTTTAAGTTCCCTACCAAATTCCACCCGCATAAAGCAATCTTGCGAGCAGAAGAGAGGATCGTGGCTAGGGCTGCAAGTTATCTGAAAAATGTCAATGTTCCGATCCACATCCAATCCAAAATAAGCTTATCCGATCTATTTATAAAAATATTCATTATAAACAGATAGAATACAGATGAATGTATATATATATATATATATATCGATCTGTTCCGTTAAATATCCGTTTTGTTAAAATATAACAATATTTAGAATAGATTTTTGGATTTAAAACTAATTCAATAATTTAAAATATTCTAATAACTAAAATCCTTAAAAATATATGAACTTTTTATTTCATATATGTTCTATCTTGGTCTGTGGCAACACCCACAAATACTATCACAACCATGCTACAACGGTAGAAGTTCACACCTACCATATAAGAGGAGATGATGTTTTGTTAGATCTGACATCGTTACTAGGCCATGACATTGGAGATTTTTTAGAGGATAGACATGATTTATTGCACTGGCGATAGTGATGACATATATAAAATTGTCTACTTTTTTCGATTATACAAAATTCAGTCAACAATCCGAATGATTTAAGTAGATAGGATATGGTATAGTTTTATAATATCCGTTAGAATATGATACGAAAAAGGATATGTTCACATTCATTCTGAATCCAGTCTGTTTATGGCCCTATCCAAGGTTTGGTTCAGGATTGGTTTATGAACGCTTCCCTTAACAAACACTTATCACTGTTCCTTGTCAAGGGCAAACACATCAGCATTGAAAAGTGATTTTTACTTTTTTGGGGGGCCATATTCACTTTTCGGTGCTGATGTGCCTGCCGCCTGACAAGGAACAGTGGTTAGCATTCGTTAAGGTGAGCATTTTTTATCCATTCACTGGTTCGTGGGATTGCTAGTTTTGGTTTCTCCTCATAAACCTAAGTTATGAGGGGAGGCCGCCACAATTCACTCTCCGTTGTGGGAATGCCGCCGTAACCGTTACAAAACCGGCGCTAACCGGTCATCAGGGGGCCTTGTCGGACTGTATCATCCGACCTGTCAAAATCTCTTAAATTTGTCCTTTTCTCCTTCTCATAAAAAATAAAAGATAAAAATAAATAAACCAATTACCGTTGATTGCGGTTGGAGAATAAAGGTTGGAGCTCTGACCTATTTTTTTAAGTGCTTGAACATGCGGGAATCCTGTTCTTTGACTACATTTTCTCTTTCAAAAGTTCCCGTCAATTAGGTTAAACCCTAGGTTAGAGAGAAATTACATAAATACCATTATTCATGACTTCTTTCTTCTTGTCTGTCGGTGGCCTTTTCAATAAAAATAATGTATATTAAGTGTGAAAAATAATAATAAATAAGGGTGCAGTGCTATTTGTCGGGTTGTCGGGATTTGGAATCTTCTCAAAATCGGATCACCCACTCCAACCATATTCAGACCAGCCTATCAACCACCAATATCAACTAATTTACTGTAATGACCCTCCACATTTAATTTTCAAGTTGAAATAATACACACTTATTTCCATATGGGTATCGACATAAATGTGATTTGTTGTCCAGGACACCAGGGGACGTCCTGGACACCAAATCATGAACAGGATATATTTGCTCCCTATGGGTATATTAGTCATTCAAAATAACACAACTACTTCTTCTTCCATGAACTCTTCTTCTGTGTCACAGAAAATTTGTTCCCTTTCCATAACAAATGAGCAAATGTTTTGTTACCATGTGTAGCGTGTACCATAGCACCTCTAGTTTTTGAATTAAACAGTTCTTTATATCCTTTTAAACCCATATATTATCATACACAACGTACAAGCCCATGGATGGTGACACTACATCTGGTCACAGAACTTTTTTGTTCCCTTTTCGTTTTGAGGCTAAGTTCTTCTTCGGTTTAGAGTAATCTATTTTGGATTTTGATGAGAGGATGAACATTTCTTTGACTAAGAATTGTTTTGTGACTCTGTGACCATGTTACAAGCTGACACATGATATGTATGATATGTCAAAAAGTGTTCAATATAAAAAGGTAAATGTCCACAAAAAGGCACCAAATTCAAAAACACATCATGTATCAGCCTATGACATGGTCACATGGGGTTGCAGACACTTTTGGTAACAAAACAATTTATGTTCATAGCTGAAACCATCCTAAAGGGGCTGTCCCAATGTACGAAGCTTTCATCATTGTGGGATTTGGAGAGGGTTAGATGTACGCAACTTTACCCTTACAAGTCAGAGAAGTTGTCTCCGTGACTCGAACCCATAATGCCAAAGTCACAATGAAACAACCTTATCGATGAACCAAGATCCACCCTTGGATGAATGAAATCATCCAATTGGCACATATTGTGTTGGAGGTGCCCATCCGACATGCATCCTATTATTTGAAGGGTGCAAATTTAGGTGTGCAAGGGCAAAGGAAAAGGATTTTTTGTAGTTAAAAAAAAACTGTTGATCCCACTATTCATTGGGTACCTCTGCCAATAGGTATGCAGAAAATTAATGTTGATGGTACAACACAGAATTAATGTGTGACAGTAGCAATCGTGAGAGATAATAATTTATTCACATTTGAACAAAGGGAAACAAAACATTTTCAAGTATACAGTGTGGGAGAGACTGAGGCATATGCTTTTTATTCAGGGTTCAGGTTTATAGGAACTCCCAATTCCCTCTATTCAAATAGAAGGAGACGGCAGTTTGATTATGAAAATCCTCAATGACTGAGATGATCAGGTTCTTTGATGGATTCAAAACATCATCTCCAACTACCGCAGTATTACTCTTCAATTCTCTTATGTGTCAATTTCACATGTTCCACAAAACTACAATAAAGCGGCCCATGCAATGACAGTATTACTAGTAATGTAACACATTTTTCTCAAATGGTACATTACTCCCTTAACGAATATCTCCCAATATTGTAATGGATATTTGCAATCTAAGTTTTAATTAAATGAAATTGAACTAATGCTTTTTACCATTAAAAACAAGTGGCAGTATTATTCTATGAACGTCATGCTGTGCACAGTTTTAAATTTTGGAGGAGAATTCTAAATTTTTTACAATGTGGCTGTACGCTGTACTACACCACCACTTGCCGCTAGTTTTTTTTTTTTAACACTTGCATGGTGGTAACCATCTTGATCTAGATCTTCTCCTGATTGTTGGAACTTTTGCTAAAGTTTTGTCTATTGTATTGATTGTTAGTTATATGGCAAAAAATTTAACTAAAGTGAAAAAGTGAAATCGAGATCTGTACTGAGTTTTTCACCATGTGTTAACCACCAAAATAAGTAGAACTTTAACAAAAGTTTAACAATCAGGAGAGGATCATGAGGCCGATTCTTTACTATTAGTTTGATTTTTTAATATAAAAAAGAAATAAATAAGTTTAAGGGCTTATAGGGGCTTGGTTCCACAAATATACACTATGTATTCTTATTTTTATTTTTTAATATCATGTATTTATCAAAAAATACCTTTACAATGTTTGGTCTTACTAGTGATTGATAGGATATTCCTACTATTTACTCGGATCATTTGCAGAACCAATTTTTATTTTAAAGAGTACTCTAAAAAGGCGTAAAAATCAAATGTAAACACCATGCCCCTGTGATGACGATACACAGATCTCAATGAATATGAATTCAGCAAATCCTTAAGTAAATAGAATCAGCTAGAGAGGAACCATGTACGTCCCTGTCTCATTTAAATTCTTGTCTTTCATTAATCCAATAACACTTTCGTATTAAGTTTCGAAGCAACAAATTTTAAGGATACATTATAAATAAGTTTGGCTAAAGTTTTTTTGTCAGTTGCCAACTTGATAGGACCCTCAGTATTTATATGTGATTGTGATAAGGCCATAAAGGTAATTGGTGAAAACAATTATGTCTTAACCCCCCGCCCCCCCTCTCTCTCTCTCTCCCCCCAAATCCAAAAATAATAATAATAGTCATATCCTTACTAAGTAGGGTCGGAATAATGAATCTCGTTCCACCATTTAGTCTATTTAAGGTATATATGAAGTTAAATCACAAACACTCATGTCTTTCCTACTGCCCTAGTGTTAAGAAATCACTGATCAAACTGCTTAATGGGATGCAAAAAGAATTACTATGGGCATGGACAATCAGGTATGATAGTTAGTAATGGATCCAAGGGCAATGCAGGGTGGCAAAAACCTTGGCATGCATGTGAAGGGGGGCGCTATCTTAGACGAGAGAGGATCGTATCTGTTCCTCTTATCTTATGCTCCTCTTTGCACCCTAACCGGGGGAGGGCACATCAGCGCCGACAAGTGAAATGCACCCCCCTCCCCCCTCAAAAAAAAAAAAAAAAAAAGTGAAAATCACTTGTTGGTGCTGATGTGACCCACCCTAACAAAGGACAAAGAGGAGCATAAGATAAGAGGAGCAGATACAATCCACTCTCTCTTTGACTCATAATTGACCATATTCCCTGGCATCCGAAATATACGCTACTTACAACATTTTTAAAGGTGGCACAAACAAAGACCAGGTGTACTTGTCTTCCAGGTATCTGATTATAATTATATGGTTAGTACAGTTTTATAAGGGGAAAAGGAATCAAATTGATTGTGTTTTAAAAAAAAATGACATTGGAATTTGTGATTATTCAAGGTAAACAAGATCTAAAGGGTAATCTCTAATATTTGGGGTTTTTGAGACAATGGCAAATTGTGTAGCAAGAAACAAAGTTAAACACATGATAAAGAGATATAATAGAATACCAAAAATCTCTCGAGTAGAGATGGATCATGGATGTGGCATTACTTCTTTATGAGAGATTTTGAGGTCGAATCTCCCCGACAGCATTCTACAAGTGAACATCTGCCTCTCTTGTCTATGATGTGGGTATTGCACCATGATACAGTAATTTTCCAATCAGAGTGGCTCTCTCAAAAAACAAAAGTGAGATTGTCAAAAACTTAAAAAAAAAAAAAATCGAAGAGAGATAGAGAGAGATCCATGGATTAGTTGGTCCACTTGTCGGGCAAATTCATGCACGATCGTAACTCATAGGTAGATGTGCAGATATATGCATTTCAATTATTATTTAATTACTTTTTTTTTTTCTGTATCTTTTATATCGTCGTGTAGTATTCCATATTAAAGAGGAAAGGGCACAAGCGTGGGAGTGGGATCCCCAAATCTTATCTGTTCTGATTTCTTTTCCCTCCAGCTACTTAAATTCAAATAATATCTCTTCTTTTTATGGTGACCAAAATAATCTTGCCAGAATTCAGCATTCTTCAACAGACAACAATTAGAGTTGATTTGTGTTTTCATATTTCCTTTTTCTTTGTTCTTTTTGTTAGAGTATCACTTTTTTTTTCTTAAAAAAATAATATTGCTACTTAGGAGAGCTATACGATCGGAAGCCTTTCCTCTAATGGGACTCTTTGCTGGTTATTTCAATGTTGAGCGGGGATATTTAATCCTATCCTTGATTCATTCGAATCATTATTGCCAAACTGTTTCTCGTTGTTAACCAATTCTCTTTGTTTTATTAGGTGATCAGCAAATAGCTGTGGTCCATCTTCTTGGGGAGTCTCTTTTTTCCTGCTGTAGAGTTAGCTTGATCAATATATTTTACTCTATTTGTCAAAAAAAATAAAAAATAAAAAAGCCTTTCCTCTATTCAAAGAAGTTCGCATTTATGATTGTAATCAAAACCATATCATCCTAAAACACCCTTATTAATTTGAGATTTTCAAAGTCTTATCTCACACCGGTGGTTACACTATGACAACGACGGTTTATAGAAAGTCTGTTAAGAACATGGGGTTCCATATCAAAAAGTCAATATATTGAGAGGAATAACCCAAGTTCTTATTAACGAAAGACCAACTCCACTTCTAACTGATGTGAGACTTTTTGCATTCTTAACAATCCCTCTCTCGAACAAGACCCACGAGATTCACCTGGCCCTCTCTCAAGCGAATAGCTTTTCTGTTCACATCTTCTTCACACCAGGAGATCACACTCCATTGAGATAATCCACTGTGTCAGGGGCCACCGCGTTACCATAGATCTTTCATCTCGTGGGCTTTCCATGAAAAATTTATTCTTCACAAGCAATAAGAGGAGTCCACCACCTTCGCATTTTTTTTATCCAACCACCATTCAGAGATTCATCATGCGGCATACACTCGATTCCTTCAAGGTTTGGCTCTGATATCACTTGTTAAGAACATGTGGTTCCATCTCAAAAAGTCAACCTAATGAGAGAAGTAGCTCAAGTCCTTATTAACCCAAGACTAACCTTACTTCTAACTGATATGGAACTTTTTGCATTTTCAACACAGCCATTGAAATTGCTCTAAAAATAATTTATTAATCAAAAGTTCAAAAATTATTATTATTATTATTATTTTATGTAACTGGGACCTATTTAGTGATTTGGCTATGATCCTCTATAAATGAGAGATGTGACAACTAAGGAGTTCATCTCATCGTTCTTGAGACAAGAGGAGTGGACACAAACCATTGTAATACTACTGCTCGGTAAGAATTTGACAAGAAATTAACTACTGATACTATTATTTATTATAAGACTAATATTAGGGCATAAATATAATGGGAATTGATGTTTCGAAGCAAGTTTTGATATTTTCATGCCCATTATTTTATTTTAATGGATACCAATTTTTCAAAATAATCTTCTATCCTCTTCTTAACTCTTATCGGTGAGGTAAAGCAACAGAATCTTACTTACCAATCATCTCCATCAGTACTATGGAACATTGACGGACAGACAAGTTAAGTGTTACCAATGTGTGACCACACCATGGTCTAACACATGTTATGCATAGTGTTAAAACCATCAAGAAAAATCTTAATTTCAAAATAGAATAAAATGAAATATAGGTGCCCAAAAAGTGAAAAGGATTTTGTCCTCCTCCCTTGAGGGATACTTGGTCTATTGGGCATCAGGGGCAGACATGTCAATGCCAAACAGTGCTCTCCAAATGTGTAAATCACTTTTTGGCACTGATGTGTCCACCTCCACTGCCCAATGGACAAAACCTTCGTTAAGGGTGCAAAGTGGATTGTATCCACTCCTCTTATCTAATGCTCTTCTATGCTTCATGTCAGGGTCGGGCACATCAGCACCGACAAGTGAAATGCACCCCTTAGAAAGTGAAAATCACTTGTCAGTGCTGATGTGCCCACCCCCTGACATG
>JAOXJP010081266.1:0-14980 GCA_025762735.1 Platanus orientalis | reverse complement strand
AATATAGCGTCCTCAATTTACATAAGAGTTGTGATTCTTTTATAGACTCACTATTTTTCCTAAACCAACTAGGACTTGACATACTAATCCTAAACCTACTATGACTTTGATATAAAGACTTCATATTAAATAATTAAAAGACTTCTAAGTCTTATTTTCATCACTTGCAAATATCCTCTTAGTATTGTGGTCATAAATTCTCTAAATCTCAATGGATTCTCAAGATTTTAGTCTTGTTGGAAAGGTAATGAATAACCTTTCGAATAGCACCAAAATCAGCCCAAATGGATAAGCTTTGACCTTCCAAAATAGGGCTTAAAGAAAGTGACAGGATTACAACTTGGACTCTTATCCTAATCTAACTCCAACTTGACATAACTAAAAGATAATGTAGACATTATCCTAAAGGCTTAAAGACTCCTCGTTACATTAGGAAACTAAATAAAATTCAAAATCACTCAAGATAAAATTCTAGATAAATCCTAATTAAACTCTAACTAAACTACAATACGTTGCTCCAATTTTGCTCCACACGAGCCCCAACATGGATTGCACACATGCAAGTCCCACTCACATTTCATGTGGAGTCCACTTCAGCCACGATGTCCACATCAAACTCCCTTTGTTTGAAATAACTCGTCCTCGAGTTTCATAGTGAAAAAGAATCAACAACTTTGGGAAGTTCGAACTCATATCTATAGACTCTTGCAATCAGCTAATAGTAGAAAGATCTCATGGTACTCCTCAAGCATCTCATTGGTAGGTAACTCAAACTCAAGAAATTGTAGAAGAATGTCATTCAATTGTGATTCGGCACATATTTGGACTTTCTATAGCACAATTTTTTTATTTGATCGATTTTAGACCAATCTAGGTTAGTTTCTTGTTAGTCAATTTAAGGATTTTTATTTATTTCCAAATAGACTAGGTTTTCTTTAATTTTAAAGAAAGTGAAAGAAATATTTCTGTCAATTTTCTTTAGGCCCTATTTTGGAAGGTCAAAACTTACATGTTTGGGCTGAATTTGTTCCATTTGAAAGGTTATTTAGTTATCTCTCCAACGAGACCAAGTTCTTGAGAATTCAATGCGATTTGGAAAAATTATGGCAAAAATACAAGCAAGGTATCATTTTGCGACAAGACTTAGTTAATTTAGAAGTTTTACTTTTTAGGAAGCCTAGTTAGAGTGGGATTTGGAAAGATTGGCATGTAAATTATAAAAATATATGCTTGTAACCCATAATTTTAATGATGAATATTTTTTATTGATAAATTCAAGATTGCAGTTGCTTTGTTCTTTAGTGTGACTCTAAAATCTTGAAGGTTTGATGCTTTTAACCCTAGGTGAGACTCTTAGGAGGCCATTGGTGTAACTCCATTAGCATTTTTCTCTCTCTATTTCTTTTTCTGTTATTTTCTTTTTACTATAGATTATCTATTAAGGAATCAGATCAAAGCTTCTTCATGCTATATCAAATTAGGTATCAGAGCCGGTTGGTTGTGATAAGTTTGGTATAACGGTTTGAGAGAGAGGTTTCAATACCCTAATTGTTTACCATGAGTTATTGAGATTCAACAGCTTGTGAGATATATAAAATTCTACTGAAATATCATTCTAAGGAATCCGTCTGAGCTAAATTACAAAAGGTAACGACTGAAATATCAAACAAAGAATGGCATAAAAGGTGTAATCATAGTTATGATCCAAGAGAGTTCCTTGTTCTTAAGGACAAACAACATCTTCTCAACAAGAAGCTTCAAGATATTCAGTAAGAGGGTATACAATGTACGTTTGTGGCCATTAATGAAAGTAACAGTCCTTAAGCAAGGATTTGCAAACTATCAACATAGCCTTGCAATTAGTGATGAGATTGGACAGCATAATGACATGATTATAAATGAAATTGGTGAAGCCTTCTGTTGAACCACTATTAAGGCGGAGAATCCCAAAGAAGAACACAAGACTATAGAAAAGGGAGGCTTCAATATTATCGATGAGAAAGAAGATAAGCCAATACAAGCCATTTCGATGAATGTATTACGCTAGTGAAATACATAAGCTATTGTTATCACAGATTTATAAGAGCCATGAGCTAAAGGCAAGGTCCAGTACTATGCAACACATCAGCCCCTTGATGTCTCCACATGAGTTAATGAGTCATTACCCTATTATCTAGATGTGATTTCAGACGAAGTACTTGAAGAAACTTATAATTTCCAAGTCAATCCAACAACACTACTTATTGGGAAGAGGTTCAACATCAACACATCCATCCTAGGCATGTAACACAATTAAGCCCTCAAGGTCACCTAACGGTGTTGATACTTCATCACTATAAAACTCGAGGACGAGTTTTTTTTTTAATCAAGGCAAAATGATGTGGAACAAGAAAGAACCCATATTCAAATTTGATGGGTTTATGGAATTTGGGTTTAAAATTTTTGTATGACAATTTTTTTATTTGGTCAATTTTAGGTTCATCTAGATTAGTTTCTTGTCAGTTCATTTAAGGGTTTTTATTTATTTCAAATGGACTAGGTTTTCTTTAATTTTAAATAAAGTAAAAGAACTATTGCCATCAATTTTCTTTAGGCCCTATTTTGGATGGTCAAAACTTACCCACTTGGGCTGATTTTGGTTTTGTTTAAAAGGTTATTTAGTTACCTTTCCAACGAAACCAAGATCTTGAGAATCCAATAAGATTTGGGAAAGTTATAGCCAAAATACTGACAAGGTATTACTTTGTGACGGGATTTAGTTAATTTATAAGTTTTATTTTTTAGGAAGTCTAGTTACAATGGGAATGAAAAAATTGGCATGTAAAGTCTATATATATGCTTATAACTTAATATTATAATAACAAAGAATGATGTTTCTTGCAGAGGCAGGGTAAGGCCTTTTCTATTCACGGCAATTGGATTTGGAGGCAGGTTCCGACGGCAGTGTACTGGTCAATCTAATTGGAGCGAAATAAAAGGGTCTTTGAGAGGCATGTCGAGCCCTCGTTCTAGATGTATAAGAGGGCCAAAGACATTATTCTTTTTTGGGCCCATCTCTATCAAGGGTGGGGGGGCTAAGGGCGGGGAATCTTTGTAGGAATTGGAATGGGGTGATTGAGTGTTATCCTCTTTAATAAGGATGGGGCTCGGGGGTTGGTTGGGCCCGTTTTGTTGTTTCCATTCCTTTTTCAATTTGGGTATTTTCCTTCCCATTTCATAATAAATTTTTTCTTTCACCAAGGTGTGACTCCACAATCTTGAAGGTGTGATGCTTTCAACCCTAAGTGAGACTCCTGAGAAACCATTGGTGTGACTCCATTGCTATTTTTCTCTCTTTCTCTATTTTTCTTCTTTTTTTCTTTTTTCTTTTTTTGTTATTTTCTTTTTACTACAGATTATCTATTAAAGAATCAGATTAGAGCGTCTTCATCCTGCATCATTACCATATTACAGATTACTTGATTTAGACACAAAAGCAAAAGCAATTAATAATATTTAACTTCTCATGGGTGACAAATCCTTTGCCTACAAATGCACCATTCTAAGTCAAAACAAAATTATCAAAGATTCAAACATCATCTTAAATCCATACTTGATAAGAAAAGAACTGATGTGGACAACAATGCAAAACTGATGTATGTGCCTCCCCTCAAGAGTGTCAGGTTCAAGCAAGAATGTTATGTGGGATTAATAAGGGTCATTTAAGGGGGTATGATTATTTTATGTGTCCATGTAATAAGGGCAATAGTGCCAAAGTTTTGTTGGTTTTTTAAGAGTAATCACATCAATCACTTTTAGCCCAAGTTTCAAAGGGTCAAAACTGCCTTTTGGTTTGATTTTGGTGTTATTAGAGAGGTTATTCAATTACCTCTCTAACAAGACCAAGATTGCACAAATCTTAGGTGATTTGTTAAAGTTATCACCAAATTATAAAGGGGGTATCCATGAATGATAGGAATAATGTTTTTAGTAAGTTAAGAGTTTTTGAAAGTCTTAATTTTTTATAGTTTTAGACTTAAGGAATGTCATGTTTTAGAATGTTTTGATTTTAGTATGTCTTAGGCAGCAAGTTTGAATACTTTCTAAATTAGAAAAGTAAGTTTTAGTAATGCTTGGCCTTCAAGTTTAGGTGTTTAACAAGCTTCTAATTTTGTACTTTTTAAATTCTATAGGTTGTAAGCCTATTTAAAGGCACCCCCTTGATTAATAAATTAAATAACCTTTTAGGTTCTTTTCTTCTCTTTTCTTATTCTAATTCCTCACTATCTCTATTTCATCATTATATTCTCTGATTTCTAAATTTTAGTGGCTACTTGTGTTTGTTCTAAACTCAATTCTTGATTTTTTTTTTCTCATACTTTAATCCAACAATTATTTGGGCCCTTGGAATATCCTACATCAATTTTGGTATCAAAGCTTATATCCTGCATCAATTTTTGTATCAGAGCTTATATCCTACATCAATAACCTAAGACGAGGTTTTTCCTGATTTCTAATACATGCAAGACTTGTTGGAGAATTTTTTTTCCTGAATTCTATGACATATAGGACTTCCTAAAAATTAATTATCTTTCCAACTGTAAAATTCAGCTCCACAATGACTTTGAAAGATGAGTTTTCCATGAACATGGGTATTCCATCCCCCACTAGTTCATAGGAGACGAATATGTTTCTACCACGATAAATGTGACATGTAACACCGGTGTCGTTCCATTGGTATGCTTATCCTCCCACCAAGTTAACCCCTAAACCTGACTATCTTGAGCATAGTATTTGAGAGGTTCATGTGTTTCCACTACTAGTGCAAACCCCTTGAAAGACAAGAGTTGAATCCAAGCTCGGTCATACCCTGGAGTTAGTTTGGCACAATCCCTTGTACAATCAATGGGCAGGCTTCGAATACCTTCAAGAAACATGAAAATGATTGACTAAATTGGTGTTTAAGTAAATTGGATTTAACATTGCGATCTTGATTTCCCCGACAATCAACACTTATAGCTTGAACCACTATACTTAAACGTGGTCAACGAAGATGTTTTCCCTATTTTTACTTATCTAAGGCAAAATTAGCATCTTTCTTTATACATTAGCGGAATTTCTTTCTGAATCACGCCAAAACATTAAACTACCAAAACTATTATACCAACAACAAAAAAATCTGCAAATGGAGCAAACCAAACTCATCTTATAACTCACAAGGGAAATTATAAAAACTGATTGTCACTCCATAATATAACCTATGAATTAAACTGAAACATAATTCGAATACCAACACAGATCACCTATTTTGGTAGAAGAAAAAAAATACCATCCATAAAGCATAACATAAAAGAAAAAAAAAGAAAAAAAAAGGAGGTCAATTACAAATTATTAAGAAAATAAAACCAAAACTTCCCGAAACTGATCAAAACCATACCTCGTTCAGCTTATCTAACGTTGCTAGGGCATTGGTTTCCTGTTTAGGCTTACCAAAAATCCGTGTAAACATGATTGATTCCCTGAGGAAAAATCCTCTGCTCTGTTCAAAAAAAGAAAAGAGAAACAGAAACAAATTATTGGAAACCCTAACCCTAGTCATAAGTAATCGAATTGCATAAGCTTATATGATCAACCAGACAACATCAAACAGGTAAGAAAAAAAAATAGCGAGAAACAGGATACCAGAACACCGACTTGTAAATCAAAATCGATTTAGGTTCCGGACAAGGAAGCGATCGAAAAATCCGAAATTGATCTCTCGCTTTGAGTTCCGAGAAAAGATGGATGCGAGCGGAAGGGGAAAAACCAGACTCCGCGTCGCGACTACAGAGAAGGAAAACCGCAGTGAAAGAAAAGAGATTTGCGAGTCTGTTGTGCGTTCGTCAAAATCTTCGGTTTCTTGGTCACATGGCAACCTCTATAGAAGAAATGGAAACCACAGGATTTAGTAACTGTCCAAAATAATAATAGAAAAAATAGACTTCTGAGGCGTCAAATAATCAGCTCAAGCACTTGAGCGTACTGTTTGTATGAAAAAAAAATGCCTACTTACCCTATCAAAGACTCAAAGCAGGTTAACCTGAAACACTCTAACTCACTGATTTCGTATTGGGTTCGTATCAGATTTACAGGTTATATGATAATTTGTGTTGACAGATCAAGTTTGTGACGTGTCAAATTAAGGATATACAATTACATGAATCAATCTGAATCTGACCCATTTATTAACCGTGTCAAAGCAAGTTAACCCATTATGACTTGAAACATGTTTAGAGTCAACTCTAACCTGCTTTATTGCTTGTTGGATTTGTATCGGGTTCACAGGTCGTGTCAAACATTACCATCCCTAATTATAAAAAAAAACCATTTTTTGTTCATGCAGTGCACTCAAGTGCTTGAGCCAATGATATCTTGCCTCAAAATACTTGCATCATGGTATTTTTGACCAGAAAAAAACTGCCATAGGGAAAGAACTGCCGAGATGGAAGAGGATTAATTATTGTGCCTCCACTTCATACGTGGCAAAAGATTAGAGATAATGGGGCCGACTATTATTTATAAATCTATTACTTCTAGCTTGATCGATTAGGAAACTTTACATCGTACGATTAGAATCACTTCTCGAACGGGTAGCGTGGTCATCGTTTTCTACATTGCAGACAAACACTGCCCATGTTTAGTTGGAGCCATACACCACGTGACTGCATGAGTCGGCTTCCCATGATATGTTCCCATTGGGGGCTTGGATTATGTGAGAATGAATCTCGTGAGAACAGTGAAAAAGGCACTAGAGGGGCTGACGAATTAGTATCAAAAAGTGATTTGCACTTTTTGGAGGGCACTTATCACTTTTCGGTGCTGATGTGTCCGTACCCTAATGCCGTTTTCACAGTTCTCACAAGATTCGTTCTCACCTAATTTTTAGTATCCCATTGGATTCGTTAAAGTGGACATGAAATTGAAATATGCTGAAATAAATTCCACAAATTTTATTTTACCAAAAAAACAATCACATATTTTAATATTCTATTATTTGGATCAACATATGAAGACTAGGGAAACTCATGTTAAAATAAATTAGAATTGTGATGGGAAAGAAAGTATTGAAAATATGTGTCCAAACAAAAACATTTACATAAAATAAAAATAAATTTCTTTGTTTATTGAATTAGTGACGAACATCGTATTATATTATCACATTTGTTTGTTTTTTTAGTATGGATAATTGATTGATCTCATGAAATGAGATAAGTAGTCCTTAGGTAACAAACTAGGATATCAAATACATTAAAATGTATGAAGAGATTTAATAATCTAGTTTTTGTAAACCTGAAACTTTACAACAATGGGTATTATTGGACACATCATTTATATATAGGACTACTACATATAGGGTTAATATAAGTAAAGTGATGTAATCTTAGTCACTAGACTGAGACTGTAAGCTTGAATGTAGTTGAATTATATAAATGTGATTCATTATGAACTGACTTGGCAAAACATCCCTATCAAGATAAATGTTGTTCATATTCATATACTCATATTTAGATCTAAGTGGTTTGTATTTCTCTAAGTTGTCATGTTCGCTATTTTGATATATCAATCCGTGATGCCTAATTGGAAACTATATCATGAATAGTTTGAATAGCCTACATGATACTTAAAATGATGCAATTGCTAATAAGAATCTAGTGTCCTTTAGTAGAAGATATATTCAGTTTAAGAAATACATGATTTGATTGAATAAAAAAATTTGGCACAGTATTTTGATAAAGAGTTTGTCAAATAAGTTCAAGATTAATTTATTATGTATATTAATATATTTTGTCAAACATTTTATCAAATAATTATTTTAGAAATTCAATCAATTCATTAAGTTCCTAAAGATCGCATTCTAATAACCAAATAGGTTAAATAGTGATTATTTTAGGAAGAAAATGTCATGTGATGAAAATGTGTCTATGGTATATATGGTGAATGATAAGTTGTCATGTGTTGTGTTTGGGGTTAAAAACGTCCCAAAAAGTGTTCAAATGAAAAAGTAGGTGTTCAAAAAATTGTCATGTGTTGTGTGGATGTATTAATCAATGACACGCTTATGAAGGTTAGTGTCAAAACAAACAATCATTCTTCTTTATTTTATCATGATAATGGTCTTCTTTATTTTATCATAATAAATACACAATCATTTATTAGGATATTAGTACATACTGGTTAACAAAAATATTATAATTTAACTAGATAATCATAAGGGAACAAGTAAATTTTCTTTCTTTCTTTCCTTCTTTGTCTTCTCCTTCTTTCTCTCCCTTTTATTTTCTTTGGAATTTGATATTTTTCATATGAATTTTAACATAACACATTGTCAATATTAAGTACTTATACATTGCAAAAGGAGAATATTCACTCGAGATGTTAACATTGTACATCATATCAACCAAAAATTAAAGTTTTATAATATAGTTAATGTTTCATGTCGGTCTTGTTAAACATAGATATATGTTGGGCGACATATACCCAACATATTCAGGACACCTGTCATTGATCTGGATCATCTTGACTGGGTTATACTTGTAGCAAACAGACAAAACCAGGTGATAAATTTAAACTACCTATGAGAGTATCTGCTCAAACACATAATGATGACTTAACTCATTATAAAGAAATGATCATATTGAGAAGTTCAAGAGATCTAGTCGTGGGGTTTCAAAACATTGAAAGAACTTTGATTCTATAAGGATGTGTTTGGATTCCTTGAATTAGAATTTGTTGGAAAAGGTTTTGAAAACACTCATACTTTTCTGTGGCTATGTTTGAATCAAAATAAAAGTGGGACCCATATGTCGTTTAAGGTGGGTCCACATGGGTTTGTGTTCACCTCAATGAAGATAACAACACCATATTGTTGAATACTTAAAACCGTTAATGGGTGAATGAGAAATTGTCTCTAAAAGTGCCTAGTTGATCACTGGTGAAACTAGTAAAAGTGTGAAATTTGATTAGTCCCACATGGATTAACCTAGAAATTTTTTGTATTCATATACACTAATGTTGAACATAAGTTTGGGCCCCAATTTGTGGATGGGGGAGGACCTAGCCAACATGGGTTAGACCTATGTGTTTAACACACGCACGTCGAACCGAATCAAACCTAATCGGGTTAGGTTGGAAAAAATAAATAAATAAATATAATTTTTATTAATATTTTTCTTTTTGCTTTTTCCCAGAATCAGTTATATCTATGGGGACATGTCTCCTTGAATAGGTTTTATAGTTTTGCCCTTATAGGGGTGTGTTTATTTGTACAATTTTTACAACTATGTCCTTGAAAACTGTTAGACCGAATAGACACACATGTGGCTATTAAATCACACCTATTGACACATGTCCATTCCGTACGGACATGTAGGTGTCCCTTAGATCATTTCTTTTCACACATGTCCGTTCCGTACGGATGTATAGGTGGTTATTAGATTGCAACTATTGGTCATTTGTGACTGTTCGGAATCAAAGGTTGTGTCCCAACACCTGTTTTGAACGGACAAGAAAAATCTATAAATAAGAGGTCTCTCCATCATTTCATTCATTCAATTTTTTCAATCAAACTAGTAGTGTCATAGTGTATCCGTATCAGTGTTTGAGTAAGGGAGATGTACAACACAAGTTGGTTTGCCAGACACATAGATTGTAGTACTGCTTTTGTGTGTGAAAGATCATTGTATCTTGGGAGGCAGACGTCCAAATTGACTGTTGGCACTAGTGCAAATGACGAATCTGTCTTAAGGACATAGTGTTAAACACTAGCCTTGATCTAGTTAAGTAAAGGTTTGATCATCCGAGTCAAGTAAGTATTTTCGTTTATTTGATTCAAATATTTTCATATTTTATAGTGTTGTGCACATATAGAATATTGAAATAACAATACTTAAGATAATAGAATTAACCAACGATTTGAAATTCTGCAGAATTCAATGCCATAGAATTGAATTCTACATATTTTAAATTTCATTGTCTGGAGGTTGAAATGAAAAATTTCTGGTTGGAACTGATAGTAGATTCGAGGACATGACTCTTCTTGCCCCATCAGGAGTGCATGAGACCACAAACAGTGATATTGTTAAACTTGGTGATGCCAAAGGTGAAGAGGGCTTAGATCAAAATAGGAATCATTACCAAATAAAAAGGGAATGGGTTATGAAACTACCAAAGTGAAGCTTATATGCATTGTGCTACTTTCACCACTTCAATTGGGGAATGGTTTTTGGTGGGAAGGCCAAAAGGGGATCAATTAGTTATTGTTGCATTAGAGAAATGAGAAGTTCTGATTTCTAAGTTGTCACAGTGGCTTCTACAAACAACAGAGGAAGTGAGCAGAAAGTTTCTTGTTGTGATTTCTTATACAAATCATGAAAGAAAGGCTTGAGCTTTGTATTCTTCCCTAAAACTATAGAGAGGAGGGGACAAACTTCAGAATAAAGGTTCAGACCCTATAGATCCAAAGAGAAAGAGAACATGGAGTTCTAGAACTTGAAACATAATATAAATTATGACAGGAATACAACGGGTATAGAGAATAGCACAGTCAAGAAGATATAGAGTGGTCGTCCGGAGATCTTGCTGCCTTTCATGTTAATACCCTGTGTTCTATTATTCCAGCGTTGTTGTAGTTCAATGCAAAAAGCTTCATAACCATGATTTGTCTTCCAATCATTCGCGAAGTGATGATGAAGGGGAATTTGCAAAGGCTGCTGATCTTTAAAAAAATGAAAAGAAAAAAAAATTCAAAGTAGGAGAGAGAGAGAGAGAGAGAGAGAGAGAGAGAGAGAGTAATACCTGATACCTAATGCGTAAGATAGATTAATAGATTGCAGGGGAGAAGTTGTAGTGGAGTCTCCTATGAAAAATGTGTTAGATTGTATGGGTGAAGTCATGTCAAGAAATAGATTAGAGGGGAGAAGCCTTCGGGCTTCACATATTGAGGTTTGATAAAGAGGAATTGGACGGGCTGTTATTTCAATTCTATTGATTGACTTTCATTTCGGTGCTTCTAATTCTATAGGGATTTGGCCCAAATCCAATTCTTTAATTTAAAAACAACCCCAATTCCAATTTCCGCTCCTCCATTTCCCTAAATCTAAACGCACCCTAAGCTTTTCGTCCAATAATATAAGCCACACTGGCAGGGTTGCAAATTGGGCCAAGTTGGGTTGAGGTCATACTGAGCCCAGCCCAAAGTACAGTAGCTGAGCCTAAACTCAACCCAAGCCTAACTGCATGAACTCAGCCCCATTTGAAATGGCAGGCTCTGGGTTTCCCAAACTCAAAAACAAAATTACAAGTATACCTAATGTATTACTTTATTTCTAAAGCCCAACCCAATAGCAACATGGGCCTTGAGCCCCTCAATCAAACTATAGCATAGGCTTAGCCTAATGGTCATGACTATTATTTAATATAATGATGTTTGGGTCAGGCTGGGCTTTACTAAGGTTGACCGAACTTGACCTAAACAAGACTTTGGGCCTAACATCTGGGCCCGAACTCAAGCTTTCCTAACCAGTCTGAATTTTGAGCCGAGCAAGTCGGGTATCAATCTAGGTTGACCCAATTTATTGCCTTACACACTAGTTTTGAAGGTTATACGTTGAGTTTTTTTTTTAGGAAAGCGCGAGATTTAAATGCTGAAATGTGAAGGCTACATGGTATTAGCCACACTCGACTCTATTAGCCAAAGCCTCGTCTCCTTGTTCAAATGAATATTATTAGAGCTCATTGTCGTTTTCAATATTTTTGCATGTAAAATTAACAAATAACACATTTTCTCTTTTGTGTTTCAAATCAGTAAAAATATTTTACATTTTGCATTCTTGAATTCGACAATGGATTTGACAAATTTATTTTTGTTCCCCAATATTGGAATGATAGATCACACTATCCTTTCATCTATTCTTATCTTCGTATAGATAAACATTTTTAGTAGTTGGGGGGATGGGTAGTAGCAAAGAAATTATTCGAGTAAAATCCACATAGAATGTTGTCAATCTGTTAACAATCAGATTGGAATTCAATTGGCACATGTAAATATGTATGTTTATAGTAATGCCCCTTGAAATCTTATTAACTTGTTAATAACTCGGTAGTACCTAGGCTGATGCCTTCTAAACCTCATTTCCCATACTTTACACAATTAAACGTTATTTTCCATACTTGTATACCATTAAACCTTTATAGCCTGTTTGGCAGCCACCTGTACTGTAATCATTTTATTTGAGTTTCCCAAGGCATTTGTAGCCATGAAATGATGGTTCTTAAAGATCTCATTCAAATTTATATTGATTTGTTAACTACTATTAGAAATGAAGTCATCGTAGGTTTTTCTATAAAATGAAATGACTTGTGTTATCAAACACAAATCGCTGCAAATATGAATGAATTCATTACAAACCATCCCGATGTGTCTACAAAAGCCTTGAAAAAGTCAAATGAAATGATTTCATTACAGGTTGCTGCCAAATGCAGCCTTAATGAGTTTATTAAAAATAGTACATGTTAGGATAAGAATGCAACTTTGGTAGGTTTCGTTTGGTAGAGGACCAACCCAAGCCTAACCCTATACATTGAACCTCCAATTCAAGCCCAACCATTAGTATTGAAGAGCGAGCTACTCAACCCAAATCCACCTCTATTTATGGTTTTTATTGGCTAGCACAATTTGCCTTTAAATCAATTTTGGTTCAATTAGCTTGGATTTTTGGATGGCATTTTGTAGCAATCTTCCATAATAGTACTTATCATATTCTTCTTTAATGTGAGAGATATGTGTGGTTGATTGATTGCTATTTCATAAGTTGATCATAATCCAATGATAAGTTAGTGATAAGGAGTGGGATGATGCAAGTTGAAGACATGCATCGACACAAATTTTGCATATCAATTTTTGTAATCACAAAACTTGGAGATAAATTACAAAAAATATAAGAATTTAATGTTTTAATGGTGAAGATACAATCTTTCTGCAAGAACATGAACCTCTGATTTTCTATAAAAAAGGATCGAAGTTGAAGACCTTTTGATGTGTTTCTTAAACAACAAATGAATACAGAATTTGTTGTAATGTTCTTAAAGGATTTTGATTCATTCTTTTTCTCGGGCCATGTAATGTAGTGAAAAATAAGAACTTAGTCTCTGTTAAAAGGGTCTTGTAAATGCTTTGAATTTTTCTCTTTGAGAGTTGGTATGATCTAAATATTGCCAAAAATCCCCATTTTCTTCATGGTCTTGCATTTTTATAGACTTTGGAGATAGTTATGATAACTATGGTAACCTACCCCTCCATTCCCATTTGGTGGAATGTAAGGGTGGTTGGGAAAATCCATGTGAGACCACTTCTTTTTTTATTGGCATGCAACATGAATCTTGGTTTTGAACTTATGGACCATGGATCTTGATTTTGTAAAGCTTATGAAGGGTCTTAGGCTTGTGCTTGGGTCTTAAGCCCATGAAACATGGATCTTAAAGCCCTTACAAATATTTTTATGCATCCAGCAAGAAAAAAGAAGAGCAAGACCAAAATTTAAACTGGGTTAAAGTCATGAAGAAAAAAAATGAAAGTTCGTAATTTTACATTAAATATAGAATAGATTCAATTTTACATTAAATATAGATTAGACTGAGGACATAACAAGATTCATGTAGTTGATCCCAAGTAGTTGGACTCAGGTTTTTGTTGTTATTGTAGTAATAGTAGCATCATAATCATACACTATCCGACATATATTCTTATTTTTCTCCTTCTGGCTGTTTTAAATCTTCAACTAATTTCTTCAATTGAAAATCTTAATAGTATATAAAAAATTAATTGCTGATCCTAAGGGCTTAAGCTATCTCTCTCTACATATAATCGTGGGCTGGCGTCGTCGAACCAAGCCTTGTTATTTTCTTTGCTTATTAATGTTGGAATATGACAACTTATAAAGCTGGTAATTCATAGGGTTGGTACCATGTCCGGATCCACTACTATTGCTAAAGTACATTACATGCTGCGACTGTCTATAGCAGAAGATCTGAAGATGTAGCCACAGTTTTGAGAATGGCCCGGTCATAGAATCAGTAATGTGGATGGTTCAAGTTCGACCGGGTTCGACTGTCGGCTTATATGATCTAACCACAGTTCACTTTAAATATAATAAAATGTCAAAAAATAAACCAATTGATAATGCATTAGAAGAATTATGTATGGGTTTCTCATTTTTAGACATACCAAAAACTGTAATAAAATATCATAAAATAAAATAAATCAAAGAAAGTGGGATTAGAATATGGAAAGAAATGTTTTTAATGTTTTCTTCTTAATTTATTTAAAATTAAAAATAGGTTGGTTTTATAAGTACCAGGTTCATAGAAAACTGGTCGGTTTTGATCGATTTTGCCTGTTTTATGAGGTTTAGGCATATTACTGTTTGAAGCAACTACAGTGTTTAGGGTACTAGTCCGGTCAATCCAGATTGGAATGCCCGATTGGATCCGATTTTCAAAACTATGGCTGTAGCTAAAGATATAAAACGCCCACCCAAATTAGTTAATTTTTAGCTAGGCATAACACTATAGACAATCACAACACGTTAATGTAGTTTAAAAATTATAGATAATCCTGAGTGGGTTTGTACCATATGCCTCCGTCCAATGCCCCTGTGCTTGGGCGAGCTGTATCCTTTGCGACGCCTTGTAGTGAGCCACAGGTGAGCTGAGACACAAAGAGGGGGTGGGGTCCACCCCCTTTTTGCTGGCCCCACCCCCTTTGTGTCTTGGCTTACCTGTGGTCACCATGAGGCATCGTAGAAGATACGAGTAGGGGTGGGCATGGGTCGGCCCGGCCCAGCCCGGCAAAGGCCTGAGGCCCGGACTTTTATTGAGGACCTGACTTGGGCTTACCTCAGCCTGGCCCGAGGCCCGAACTTTTACATACATAATATATATGTATTATATATAATATACTAATTAT
>JAOXJP010081255.1:0-14980 GCA_025762735.1 Platanus orientalis | reverse complement strand
TATATATATATATATATATATATATATATGTGTGTGTGTGTGTGTGTGTGTGTGTGTGTGTGTGTGTGTGTGTGTATGTGTGTGGTGGTCTCATCTATTTATAAATTCATATAGATGCCTTTTGATGAAGAGTTGTGGCTGTTAAAATAATTTGTAAAGTCATGACTGATCATGTTACTTCCAAGTATGACTGATCACACACAAACCATGATTTGTGATGAATATAACCATATTATGACCTCATTTAGGTCCAAAATATATCTTAGAACAAAGAAAAGAAGGGTGAGAGAGAATTAGGAGAGAAAGGAGAATTTTCTTCTCCAAAGCTTTAATAAGTCTCTAGAAACTTAGATCTAAGTTTATTTACTATTTTCTACCTTAGTTTATGACTTCTAATCATGGAATGATTTGCTTACTCATAGAGGGAGGAAAGATTTACAAAGGCAATGTGGTTTTAGAGGAGATTTCTCTTCCAAACAATGAGGATTAACTTTGGGTGAGTGGATATACAGTTTATACACACTTTCCTTTCCTATGATCATAGACTTGTTGTGAAATAGTTTGGTTTTGGTGGATCATCCTTAATCTTCATATGAATAATAGTTTCTTGGTGATTTGATTTTAGTTTACTTAGTATTAGCATGTTAGATGGTGATTTTCTGCATTGTTATCATGAATTCTTGGGTTATAGAGTTACTCACTTGATGTTAGAGCTTTGTGTGTGGGTTGGTTAATCTCTAATCCATTCGGAAAGGTGAAGGAGTTTTATTTGCATGAGTTTTATGATTTGTAAGGATCTTGGTGGTGTGTTTTGGATTATCCCTTTGATTTTCTCTTGAACTCCTTAATTCTTGCACCTTACATGTTTAATGAAATACCATATGATTATTTCTCTACATTTTAGATATATTTTGAATGTCTTTGGACTCTTTGCATGAGCTTATCATTCTCTTTGGTGATTTTATTATATTTCATGATAGCCTTTTATCGAGTTGTGTTAATTTTATTGATTCTCATGTTATAATCTTGGAATTCCTACATGTTCCACTAGGCCTTGCATCCATTTGGTAGTTTTTAGTGGTATGAGCATGTTACTTCTAGCATGATTTACTTTGTAGTTTTCATAAAGCATTTTACTTAGATTTCTATGTGTGTTTTGGAGCATGTGAGCAACTTGGATTTACCACCATTGGCATGCTAGTTTTGGACCCTTCATGAGATAAGACATTTAATACTTTTCATATGACATACTTATGTAGTAGATATTTTATTATACATGAACATGGATTTAGTATTCAAATTTGGACATAAGGATTTGACATGATATACCCCTAAGTGGGAACATGCCCTTCATTCTCGAAGACCCCTCCGTGGGTTAGTCCTAGTGACCCTTAAGTACACTTTTGTTCAGTCACATCAATAGGCGAAGAGGCACTAGTAGCATGAATATTTATTATGTATATAGTCTTTATGACCTTGAAAACCCTTATATGGGTTGGCTAGACATAGCCCTGGAGACCCTTTATGTGGGTTTCCCCTCATTGGGCCTGAAGACCTCTTTATGGGTTAGCCTCTATGGCTTTAGGTACCCAATCACCGAGTCACATTAATAGGTGAAGATGACCACAATGCCCCCAGCCTTTATGGCTTCAGGTACCCAATCACCAGATCACATCAATAAGTGAAAATGGCCCTAGTGACCCAACATATTGTATTGGATTTAGTGGAGATCCCATATGGGTTATACGTTTTTGGATTTAGTAGAGACCCTACATGGGTTACATGGTTTGGTTTTGTCAAAGACCTTATATGGGTTATATGGTTTTGGATTCGGTTTTGTACTTATTGGGAGCCCCTTATGAATTCATTGCATTTAGTTTTTGTATCGGCCAAAGAGTATGTTTGCACATAGCATGTAGTACATATATCTTACATCACATGTATTTAGATATGTAGCATATGGCACATGACACATGGCATTCAGCATATAGCTTATAGTACATGCATTATTTCAAACCGTTTTGATTTATTCAGACTCTCTTAGCTATTTCAAAGCATGAGTATACTTGATTCTTAGATATTCATGCATATCATAGTTGATGCACACGTTCTCGTACTTTTTCTCCCATTCTCTACTTTAGATCATTTTATCTAATGTTGTACCTACTTTGCTTCATTTGTGTTGAATAAACTACATATTCATCGCTAAGCTTGTCAAGCTTACCCAAAATTGACACCACCCATAAATAGAGTCTTGGAGAACAAGTACTTATAGAGGTCGTTGATGATGCAGCTGTACGGGATTTTGGATGGGCATGTAAGCCTAATGTTATGAGGCTTTATTTTCAGTTTTAGTTTACCTTTGATAAGAGATGCATTTCATTTTAGTACCGTAGATATGCTCATTTGGGCAAGGATTTTAATATGGTTATGAACATGTTGAGGCCCCTATATTTTGGATTAGTAGAGATACGAATATGATACATTTATATATTTCCACTGCAATTGATTTAGTTTATTATTTATATTCCACTATGATGTGTTTGGATTAGATGAATTAAATGGATAAAAGAAACGTACGCAATTTATATGCGAAGTAAAGTAATATGAAATGGATAAAGGGGTGACACACTCTGAACACGAGAGCTTTTTCTATGAGAGACGGGTTTATGACATGTTACCCAATGTCATGGATCTAGATTCGGTCTCAAATCGCAGCCCACGGATTCAGGTCTTAACAATAAGCCTGAGTTCTAATAGAAAGCGGTCTCACTTCCACATTTATATAAATGAGTTTATCTAAAATGTATCTATATGATTAACACTTCTCTATATAGATATAAACTCATTAAGAGTATTAAATTCATAATTTCTTATCTATACAAACATGTACTAATTGTGAATGGATTAGAGATATTTAAACCTATCTATTGAGTGCATAAAATTGATTACCATGACTTGTTTTTTAGTTGAACCTTATTATAGGTTGGGTTTCCATCACAATCAACTTAATTTATAGACTTTCCCATCTCCCTAGATAACTTCTAAGTATCTTCTTGCAAGACCCTTTAAGAAGGGATTAGCTATAAATTTTATTCCAATCGAAATATATTCAATTTTAAATGAGTCCCTCAAACAAAAATGTTTGAATTTACCATTACACATATCATTGTATGCCTGTAAAAGTATTAGCTTCACTTTCACAATGCAAATATACTATATTACATGTATTGGTTTAGGCTATAAAAAGTTTCATATAATGAATTCCTAAACCACCCTTTTTCAAACAACTACTTATGCTATAAATTCCTATTTCATAGCGAATGTTTAAGATACCGTAGCGATACTAAAGATAAATACACATCCTCTATCAAAATCAAGTATTCAATTAGCATCAATATATCCTTCAAATATATCTATATATTACCAAATAAAATAAAATAAAATTGAAGTTTATAGCTATTTTTCTTCTATTTACCTCATTGGAATGTTGTAGGTAAACCTATTTAAAACCTTATAAACTATATATGCTTTTGTACAATGCAAAGCATTATAACATTCCCACTTAAACCAACCACCCCCCAAAAAGAAAAGTTCTTTATGTGACAAGTAGATAATATATCTATTCGGCCCACACAAATAATTACTCAAGAAAATTATAATGATTATAAGAGTATTTAGATATATGCAATGCACGGTAACAGACACATGTCATAAAGTTAAGAAATTCATTTTATAACTGGTTGAGCCCCAAAAAAAGAACGGAACTAGGGCTTTCAAGTTAGGAACCCCCACATTTCAAACAAATAAAATAATATGACATAATTATATCTCAAAGGAAATATATTCACATGTAATATTCCAAATCAAATTTTCATGATGACAGGAATTATAAAAGTTATTAACTTGTAACACCTGTAAATAGTTTTAATAATTGTCTACTCTCTTAGATAACAAAAATCAAATGAGAAAATCCAATCAAGGTGATGTTTCAAGAATTGCAATCGGTTCTTATTCTTTACTTAATAATTTTATTTTATTTAATCAAATCAGAATGTATAGACAAAACTTAATAATAAATAAATGAATTTCAGTCATATTTCATGCATGATAAGTTAGTGGTGATCCCTATTTCAAATGTAGATATTATAGAATAAGAAATTCAACATGACATTTAGAACCCTATCACAGAAAGTTCTCGAAGTCCACAAGACGGGAATAAGTCACTACACTACCGAGAGCAAACTCAGATCATTGTAGCCCATATCAAGTTGGTACGAGTTAGAATAATTTTGACTTTTCACTACTAACAACTCACAAATCTATCTTGGACTTAGTAATGTGTTAAGATTGTAGTATATGAGTATAAGATTCATAGACCATCATCTAGAGAGAATAAGATAGTGCGAGAGATGAGGATGCTTATATCATCGTGAGCCCTACCAAGAAAGTACGTACTAAACCAAAATAAGAAACTCCAAAAGTCATATAATTGGCTTCAATAATTAGAGCTCTAACTTGTGTCTTAATTAGTTGACACAACAATTTAGGGTCCTACTTCCATAAATTGTTACACTCAATTAGTAGCCTACACGATCGGGTCGGATTCATGGAACTACCTATCAAGAGACTTGCCGGCTAAGATGTATGCCTCATCTAGAGCTCATTTTCAATGGTTCCTATATCCTTTGGGCTATGGTTCCTAGGAAGAAAACGGCGGCCAAAATGTTAACCTCTATGTGTCCCTCCTAGTCGTATGAGCGGTTTGCACACAATTGAACATTGTAATGCTCTCTATTACCGTTCTACTTAAATAGGTTACACCCACTCTATAAATAATTGATGGCACACTCTTAACCATCTGTTGTTGCATTATTCGCATCCACATGGAAACAACCCAATCAACATGTCATAATGAAGACTATGGAAGCCGTGATCAGTGTCCATGGCCACATCACAATGGTGCTTTGTTATATGGTTTTTGAACACAAAGCGGATTTCCTGTAGTGCTTTTACTGGAGTCAGCGAAGCACCAGGGTGTCAGGTGACTCGTGGGGAAAAAAGTGAAAAAAAACACTAGGGAGTGATTCATTTTCTTCACCCACATGTCATCCGGCACACTGGTGCTTCACTCTCGCTCCAGTAAAAAATGCTCCAGAAAATCCACTTTGGGTTTATAATGGACTCTCTTTCTCTAAACCTCTCTACAAATCTTTCTATTACACTAAAGCAAAGGGGGTGGCCCTCTCTACACTTTTCTCTTGAATTTTAGTTATTTTTTAAATACCCAGGTGGATCCACACACAATTTTATTCCTTCTAACAAATTCCTTACTTTTCGCAGGCCCTCTAAACCATCTCTACTGAAACGTCACCATTTGATCCAAGAATTAGGCTTGATTTTTGCTTTTTGTTTCTTTGGGCCTAACAACACACGCATCTCCTACTTGGAGACGTCTACTAGGGTTTTGTGCATATCTGATCCTTCAGATATAAATGCCTAATCTGGTTCGCAATCATCACCTAAAAAGGAAATGTAGATCAATCCCTTATAACCGCTTTGTTGTGTTTATTTTCTTTCTAAATTAAGGCTGTCAATTGGGCTGGGCTCATTGGAAGCCCAACTTATCAGGCCAAAAAAACTGCTGGGTTGGGTCAACCTAATTTTGAGTTGGGTTGAGTTTGGGCCCAAAGTATTACTCTGACCGAGTTTGGACAGGCTCAAGCCCTTGTTATACTGCAAGGGAGTTCAATTGTGAATGTGGAATTCGAGAATGTAAATGGAAAAAGACATAGGTGGATTTGGCAATGGATGAAAATAAGGATTGGTACAAGGATCCTTTCGCTTCCAACGCTACCACCATTTCAAAGGTTTCTCAGATACCCAATCAGCATTGCCACTACAGTTCTACAACTAAATTTTAGCCGGGCCAATTTTTACTAAAGCCACGGCCTGATACATTGTCTAGAGATGAGAGATGAAGCGGGTATTTATGGATTTCAGAGTTGTTGAGAAAGAACTTTACGGAATAGGCACTGAGAATCCCAAAACCAAGTACAAAAATGGAGCTTTTCGTTGCCATGGCTTTGCCTTTCTTCCCACCTAAGCAAAAGGAAGAGATTTAAACAATCTATGTCTCTCACCTTTTGTTTGGGAGCGATTTTTGTCTCCAGATTTTTAAAGTTCAGTTAATGTTCAGAAGATTTTGGTGGTCAACAGGTATCCAAAAAAAAAATCAACAAACTGAACTGCACATTTTCAGTTATGTTTTTTTTTTTGCCACATGTCAACCATTGAAATTTTCTCATGGAACACGGGGTTAATATAATGGTTTTGGATAATTCTTATATGTGGTGGTCTCATTGATTTATAAATTCGGATGGGTGCATTTTGATAAAGAGTTGAAACTGTTTAAATAACTTGTAAAATCACAATTGTGTATATGGAGATACCTAAGGCACCCCTACAGGTTACAACTCTTAACATTGTTATTTAGATAAGATATGACTCTTTTTAAGAATAGTAGCTTTTTCTAAAGAGACCTCATCCTTGAGAGAGCCATATAATTAAAATTTTAAAAAATCCAACAGAATCAAGGTCAAAATAGGAAAGTGTGTCAGGAATAACTCAACTAAGACTGGAATGA
The DNA here is from genome assembly GCA_025762735.1 of Platanus orientalis. Taxonomy (NCBI): domain Eukaryota; kingdom Viridiplantae; phylum Streptophyta; class Magnoliopsida; order Proteales; family Platanaceae; genus Platanus; species Platanus orientalis. The sequence continues at coordinate 8,334 of JAOXJP010081255.1, read as the reverse complement.
GTCACAATTGGAGATAGAAAAATCATCACGACTCTAACCAATGAATCAAATGTAGCCTAGGATAAAGGAAAGTATTGAAATAGAATCAAGGCTGAAATAGTGAAAGTATAGTCATTCAGCAGATTAGGACTGAAATTATTCTTAACACAGATGAATCCTCATATTTCTAATTAGGGATTCTCTCACCTAGCCAAGCCTAACAGTAGATATGATAAAGAGAATATCTCATTTGAAAGCTGTCAAAGTTATTTCTTCCATACATTATGTATATTTTTGTAGGCTTCGCGAGATGATCATGGAGAAACCTCCCAATGTTAAAAGACCATCAAAACAACATAACTATTTTCTAACCTTTGAGTACATTTTCTTATTCAGTTTTCTTGTTCTTGAACTAGCATTAGTTTCTTTTACCAAAAACAAAACAAACTAGCATTAGCTGAGCTTAATATGGACTAATGGGTTGGGTGGTTGAATTGCATCTTCATTCCAATCCATTGCCACCACTGGTGTTGGATCCTCAGTTACGGAAACTTCTTGGGAAACACACTAATTCTCATTGAAAAGGATCTCCTACACCCAATTTTTTTTTTTTTTTTTGATATAAAGGGTATCCCCGGGCCAGCTTGCGCGCACCACAGGGCTAATCCCTCCACCCCCAAACAAGGCTTCCGAAACAAGGCTTCACCTTGCGGTCCATGGCCACCGGCATTAACAGCTAGTAGGAGTCGAACACAGAACCTAAGGACTTGGTACGCCCTAAACCCTGCTTGCTCACCACTAGGCCACCCACCTGATGGTTTCCTACACCCAAATTTGTTTGTCCCCACCCCACACCACAGGCTGACACGTTATGTTTTTTCAATTTGGTGCCTCTTTTTCAGGACCTATTTTTTCATTTGAACCTTCTTTTTTTAGGGTGTTAACCCCATACACCCCCTTTGTTGGGTACCTACTTTTTCATTTGAACAAGGGTTTTAACCCTACACACCCCACCCTTTGTATATGGGACACAGAGGGACAGACAAATTAGATGTAAGGGATCATTTTCCATTCTCATTTGGAGAATGATTGTCTTTGATGAAAAAACCTAACGTGGCACAGATTGACACATAATGTGTTTTTGAATTTGTTGCCTCTTTTTGGACACCTACTTTTTCAACTCGGCTGGACATTTTTAACCCCAACACATCATTTTTCAGCTTATAGTTCATCACAAAGACTCATATACACTTTTTCATCACAGAACATTTGTTTCCTTCTCATTCTGTCACCCAAAACTTCTTGGAAATGGTTGACTAACCCAGATTTGCCTAGATTTAAAATCTGACCGTCTAGCTACCTTTGACCAAAATAAAAGTGGGACCCACAAGTCGTTTGAGGCAAGTCCACATGGGTTCGTTTTCACCTTAATGAGGAGAACAACCCTATATGATTGGATGCTCAAAAACATTAATGAGTGAATGAGAAATTGTCTACAAAGGTGTCCAGTTGAACATTGGTTAAAGGATGTAAAACTTTAATATTCCCACATCGGTTAGCCCATAAAATTTTGGAAGCTTATATAGAATAGCCTTAGACATAAACTTAGGCCGCAAAGGCCACCTCAATTTTGTAGAAGGGAGAGGATCTAGCAAACATGGGCCAAGCCTAAACTAACACACGCACACACTGAACCGGGTCAAGTTAGGTTGGGTCAATAAGAAAAAAAATATTTTGTTATTATTATTTCTTTCTCCTAGAAACTGTTAAAACCTTATGACTATTAAATTGCACATTTTGTTCCCTTGTCTATTCTGAACAGACTTAAATGTGGCTACCGAATTGCATCCTTCGATTCAAACATCATAAGTTGTGTCCCTATGCCTGTTCCGAACAAACATGAACAGTCTATAAATAAATCATCTCTCCTTCATTTCAAATGTATGTGAAATTTGAATAAAACATAAGCATCATAGTGCATCAGTGTCATACCATCAATGTAAGAGAGATACAAACACATACAGTTTGGTTCGTTAGGCACACATATTGTAGTACTTCTTCTGTGTATAGTAGATCATTGTATCTTGGGAGGCAGACATCAGAGATGTTCGTAAGCATCAGGGCGAGGGGCAAAATCTGTCTTAAGGGCACAGTGTCAAACACAAGCCTTAATCAAATTCTGTTAAGGTTTTTCCATTCATCCAATCAAGTAAGTCATTCTATTTATTTTATTTTCAAGTTCTTTACTTGTATGAAATAAACACTTGTTGTTTATAAAACCATGCACATATCATAGAATATAAAAATAACGATTTTAAAATAGATTTCTATTTTTATATATTCTCTTCTTTGTGTATTCTATGAATGCATTTTTTTGTTTTATTTCATATTAAAAATCTATGTTTAAAATTTCTGTTTAAATAAACTTTAACATAAATGACAACTAAAAAGGTTGTGACACCTACTGTGACACTGGTCATGGCTCATGTACCTATTTTTGCTAGCCATAGAGAAAAGCCAAAAAGATTCAATGGCACTGAATTTAAGAGATGGTAACAGAAAATGTTGTTCTATCTTACAACATTGAATCTAGCAAAGTTTCTCTACAAGGATGCTCCTACTCTCAAGAGAACGAGACTGATAAGCAAATTGTTGCTACTATGGATACATGGAAACATGCAGATTTTCTGTGTAAAAACTACATTCTGAATGAATTGGATAACACATTGTACAATGTGTATAGTCCCATCAAGACTACTTAAAGAGTTACAAGACTCTTTAAACAAGAAGTACAAAGTGGAAGATGCCGGAATGAAGAAGTTCATTGTGGGCAGATTCCTTAAATACAATTTGGTGGATTCAAAGTTTGTTATCAATCAAGTGCAAGAAAATGTTAATGGAGCATTAGAGCTACTCACTATGTTTGTTCATGTAAGAAAATGTTTTCATCATATCCATCAATGAATAATGGAGAACAATTTTTCATGGGAAACCCTACGACTTCTAAAGTTAAAAGACAAGGCAATGTGGTGTTAAAAATGACTTCCAAAAAGGAACTTACACTCAATGATGTGCTGCATGTGCCAGATATCCACAAGATGCTTGTATCTAGTTCATTATGAGTAAGAAGTGTTTTAAGTTGGTTTTCGAGTCAGATAAATTTGTACTCACCAAGAGTAGGATGTATGTGGGAAAGGGGTACATAAACAATGGACTATTCAAAATGAATGTAATTCCCAATATTAATAAGAATTCTTCTTCTGCTTTATGCTTGAATTATCTGATGTTTGGCATAGTAGATTAAGATATGTAAACTATAATATTATGCATAGATTAGTTAATTTGAAACTTCTACCTAAGTTTCATATTGATCTAAATCATAAATGTGAAACATATGCAGAATCAAAATTAACTAGATCACCTTTAATTCTACTGAAAGAAATAATAAACCGCTAGAATTAATTCATAGTGATATTTGTAATTTGAAATTTGTTCAAACTAGAGGCGGTATATTGTTATGTGTATTTGTTGAGAAACAAGGATGATGCCTTAGAAATGTTTATGCATTATAAAAATAAATTGAAAATCTAGTCAGTAAAAAGATTAAGGTTCTAAGAAATGATAAAAGTGGTAAATATGAATCACCTTTTGGTGAATTTTGTTCACAACATGGTATAATTGACTAAACTACTGTACCTTATTCACCTCAACAAAACGGAGTCACTGAACAAAAAAATAGAACCTTAAAGGAAATGATAAATGTTATGTTGATAAGTTCTGATTTACCTCAAAATTTGTGGGGGGAAGCAATACTTTTAGTAAATTATATTTTCAACAAGATGCTCATAAGAAAACTAATAAGATTCCTTATGAATTATGAAAAGGTCAAACTCCTTCCTATAAATTCTTAATAGTGTGGGGTGTTTAGCTAAGATGATGGTCCATATCCCTAAAAAGACTAAGATAGGACTTAAAACAGTTGATTACATATTCATTGGTTATGCTCATAATAATAGTGTATATCAATTTCTTGTTCATAAATCAAAAGTTCATGATATAAATGTTAACAATATTATTAAATCTAGGAATGCATCATTCTTTGAACATATATTTTCTTGTAATTCTTTACAAAAGTCAAGATCTCTTAAAAGATATTATGAAACTGTGACTAACAACTCTTAAGACCAAGAAAGAGAAGAAGTTGAACTTAGACACAGTAAAAGGACAAAAATATCAAAATCGTTTGATCCAAATTTTTTAATTTACTTATTAGAAAATGAGTCTCAAAGCTTCAAGGAAGCAATGTCCACTCTTGAGGCAGTTCTATGGAAAGAGACTATCAATAATAAAATCGATTTCATATTACAATACCATGCATGGGAACTGGTGGATCTTCCACCATGTAGTAAACATCTTTGATATAAATGAATATTCAAGAGAAAGTTGAAAGCAGATGGATCAATTAACAAATACAAGGCCATATATGTTGTTAAGGGATACAAGCAAAATGAATGTGTGGACTATTTTGATACATATTCACCAGTAACAAGAATAACATTCATTCGTATGTTAATAGCTATTGCAACGTTGCATAATCTAAAAATACATCAAATGGATATTAATACTGTGTTCTTGAATGATGAATTACATGAGAAAATTTATATGGAACAACTAGAAGGGTTTATTGTTCTTGGAAAAGAGAATAAAGTGTATAGGCTTGTTAAATCGCTTTATAGATTAAAATAAGCTCCAAAGCAATGGTATGAAAATTTTGACAATGTAATGATGTCAAATGGATTTTGATTTAATGAATGTGACAAATGTGTGTATGTTAAAAATATCGCAAACGATTATGTCATTATTTATCTCTATGTTGATGATATGCTCATTATAGGTACCAATAATGATATTATTAAGGCTACCAAGAAGATATTAACTAGTCAATTTGATATGAAATATTTAGGTGTTGCAAATGTAATACTAGGAATAAAGATGACTAGAACATCTAAAGGAATTGTTTTGTCTCAATCTCACTACATTGAAAAAGTACTTGAAAATTTCAAAAAATTATGATAATAGTCCTACAAAAGCACATATAGATGTAAATCTTCATCTAGTTAAAAATAAATGCGAAAACATATCTCAACTAGAGTATTATAGAATAATAAGCAATTTAATGTATATAATGAACTACACTCGACCGGATGTAGCATATGTTGTAAGCAAGTTGAGTAGATACACAATTAACCTAGGGGCGGACCACTGGAAGGGATTGGTTAGGGTACTAAGGTATTTAAGATACACTCTAAATTATGGATTACATTACACCAAGTATCTCGCTGTACTAGAATGGTACAATGATGCAAACTAGATATCTGACTTGAAAGATACAAAATTTACAAGTGGATATGTCTTTACACTTGGTGATATAGTTGTATCTTGGAAGTTGTCCAAGCAAACTTGCATGGCTAGGTCCACAATAGAATTTGAATTTATCGCGTTGGATAAAGCAGGAGAAGAAGCAAAGTAGCTTCGTCATTTATTAAAAGATATTTTAATGTGGTCGAAACCTATGTCTGCTATATGTATACATTGTGATAACCAATCAACAATTGATAGGGAACAAAGTCATATGTATAATGGTAAGTCTTGACATATTTGTCGTAGACACAATGCAGTAAAGTAGTTGATCTCATATGGAATTATTTCTATTAATTATATAAAGTCAAAAGAAAATATTACAGATCTGTTAATTAAAGGTTTGACTAGAGATCAAGTATACTGCCTATCGAGCGGAATGAGTTTAAAGCCTATCTCTGAAAAAAGTCAGCATAATGACAACCCAACCTGGCTGACTAGAAATCTTAAGATCTAGGTTCAAAGAGACAACCAAAATGTGTGTGACTTTGTAGTATTACTACAATCACTATGGAGAAAACTTATTCTACCCACTCTTATAATGAAATAGTGATACATGTAGTGAAGACCAGGGTAAGCTATGCTTTTAATAATTCTTATATTTTGGAAATCTAAGAGGAGTATAACTGGATACTCTTCATCAGAATTACTTATGTGAGTGTGAAGGGATCGCTTCAAATGAGAATTGTAAGGCTGAATTCTCTAAAACACTCATGAGACTAGACGGTGTTCAAGGCCAAAATGAACACAATCGTAATAATCAACTATGTTTGGAAAGAAACTGTGTGAATTCTATTGTCTTGGTTTACACAAACAACTGAACAGTTCAACACATTGTGTTCACTGGTTAGCTAATAAATCCTATAGTTTTTCACAAAGAAAGGTTCAAAGCCACAAGCTACATATCCCTATACAATGACTTTCCAAAAGTACTCTCTTTTAGTGTCTGTATTTGCATTTCATTTTCATTTTAGTAAGTCAGTTTCATTCATGTGGGGGATTATTGGAAACGGTTTTGAAAATTTTCTAGATTTTCTTGTGCAAAATCTGATCTTTTGGCTATGTTTAAGCCAAAATAAAAGTGAGACCCACATGTTGTTTAAGGTGGGTCCACATGGGTTTGTGTTCACATCAATGATGAGAACAACACCGTATGGTTCATTAATGGGTGAATGCCCATTTGTCTCCAAAAATGCCTAGTTGATCACTGGTAAAATTGGAAAAAGTGTGTGAAATTTGAATAGTCCCACATGGACTAACCCATAAAATTTGGTGTATTCATATACACTAATATTGAACATAAGTTTGGGGCCCAAGGGGCACCGCCGTTTTGTGGATAGGGGAGGACCTAGCCAACATGGCCAGGCCTATATTTAAACACACACACGCACCCCGAACTGAGTTAGGCTCGATAGGGTTAGGTTAGGTTGGGTCAATAAGAAAAAATAAATATAATTTGTACAAACATGTAGGTGTCTCTTAAATCATCCCCTTTCACACATGTCTATTTCGTATGGATGTGTAGGTAGCTACTAAATTGCAACTCATGTTCATTTGTGTCTGTTAGAACATCAAAGGTTGTGTCCATATACCTGTCTGAACAGACACAAACAATTTATAAATAAGTGGCCCCTCCATCCTTTCATTCATTTGAATTTCGATCAAGGCATTAGTATCATAGTGCATCCATGTCAGTGTTAGTGTAAGAGAGAGGTACAAGCACAAGTTAATTCGCTAGACACACAGATTGTAATGCTTCTTCTATGTGTGGAAGATCATTGTATCCTGGGAGGCAAACGTCCCGAATAAATTGTAAGCACCAATGCGAGGGACAAATATGTCTTAAGGACATAGTGTTAAACACTAGCCTTGATCAAGTCTAAGTGAAGTTTTCAATCATCTGAATCAAGTAAGTAGTTTCATTTATTTGATTCAAGTATTTTCATATTTTATAGTAGTGTGCACATATATAGAATACTGAAATAACAATATTAAGATAACAATCTTAAGACAGATGCAGTTATTTTATTATTCTTTGTGCATTCTTTTTATATCTTTTTCTCCTTCATATCAGTTAAGCTTTTGTTTATATTTATATAACAGAAATGACAACCAGTAATACAAATGCGGTTGTACCCCCCTCTGTGGCACCAGTCATTACTCCTGTTTCGAGTAACCATGGAGAAAAGCTAGAGCAATTCAACAGTACTGAATTTAAGAAATGGCAATAGGAGATGTTGTTTTACCTCACAACGTTAAATTTAGCTAATTTCTCTATGAAGATGCTCGCTCTCAAGGAGAATAAATCTGATAGGTAGGTTGTGGATAAGGTGGACGCATGAAAATATGTCGACTTTCTCTATAAGAATTATATTTTGAATGGACTAGATAACACATTATACAGTGTGTATAGTCCAATTAAGTTTGCAAAGGAGTTATGAGACTCCTTAGATAATAAATACAAAGCAAAAGATGCCGGAATGAAGAAATACATTGTGGAAAGATTCCTTGAATATAAGAGTGGACTTAAAGTCTATTATGAGTTAAGTGTAAGACCTTCAACTACTCTTGCATAAAATTCATGCCGAAGGATTATCTATAAGTGATTCTTTCCAGGTGGTGACAATAATTGAAAAATTATCACCATCTTGAAAAGATTTCAAAAATTAATTGAAGCACAAACATAAGGAATTACAGCTTGAAGACTTAATCATAAGATTAAGGATTGAAGAAGATAATTGCATTTTGAAAGGAAAACTATGGAATCAGACCATCGAATCTAGGGCAAATGTAGTGGAACAAAAAATCAACAAGAAGAAAATGAAGCAGTATAGCCAAAGACTATTCTTGGGTCCTAAAGGTGGCATATCTAAGAAGTTTAAAGGAAGATGTTTTGTGTGCGATAAATCTAGGCATTGTGCTAAGGATTGTCGCAAG
>JAOXJP010081244.1:0-14980 GCA_025762735.1 Platanus orientalis | reverse complement strand
AAAAGTTCAGAAACCCAAGACCCATGTCCTAACCAGTCAGAACATGAAGCATGTGCCCCAGGAAGTTCCTTGACCGGTCTTCAAGTGTCTGACCAGTCAAGCTTGAAAAAAAAATGCGTAAATGTGCTAGAAAGCACCCAAATGACTTAGCTCATTTCTATTTGGCCCCCACACATGTTGGATCTCATTTGTGATGACTTATTACCCTTTTTAGACCTCATTTAGGTATATTATAGCTCTTAGCAACATATAAAGGGAGAGAGGAAGAGAATTGGGAGATTTGAGAAGAAGGAGAATAAATTTTCCCCTAATTTGATGAGTTTAACACAATTTCGAGTGTTTTTGCTAAAATATGTTATTTCCTTCCATGAAATACCTAGTTTCATTCATTTGATAATAAATTTAAACTAATTTCTATAGAGGAAGTGGATTTGAGAGATTGAAGTGGAAATCTTGGACAAGAAACAAAGAGTTTGAGAGATTGTAAGTATTGCTAATGTCATTCCTCATTTGTTTCCTTTAGATCTTTGTAAATTGATGATGAATCCTATTATTGGACTGCTTTTTATTAGGAACTATGAGAGTTTTTCTATAAATTGATGATTTCTATGATTGTACGTGAATCCTATGTGGATTGGTTGCTACCTTCATCACCTATGTCAAGTTCCTTTGCTGAATCCATGTTTTCTACTGAAAATCCCATGTGAATTACTATGCATATTGGACCTAAGTATGTTTTGATCTTATGCTTCCCTCTATTGATAAATCCATGGAGTTTTCCTTTGGAATCCATATGTTAAACATGTAATTGACATTGATCTAAGATCGAATTGATAAGAATCCTCATGAAATTACTTATATGAAACATGATAAGATTGATTTATATAAATTTTGTTAGATTGCCATAAGAAATGTGAATACCTCTGAATTAACATGAAATTGAACATGAGAAAATGTTGTTGACTGTAATAAAGTATGATTGAAAATTCGATTTACACTTATTGACTATAAAATATAACTAATAATTGTAAATTTTGATTCCTTTAAATAAAGTAAAGATCTCATGATAAGAAAGATCATAAGAACTATGAATTTTAGAAATCTACTTGAAGTAATGATCATATGTGATCTATATGAATGAACTATGAACAATTGAATATAAAATGTGAATGTATTATGATCAGAACTCATTGAATCATGAAGCCTTCTTTCATATGTCATGAAAACTCTTATTGACTATTGATATCTTTTGAAATGTCTCAATTATTTATTAAACTTTGAAATGTTATTGAACCATTGAACCATTTTTGAGCCTTATTGAATTATTAAACATTTTGATAGAATTCTATTTTGATGACTTAACCTTGGGTCTAAACAAGGTAATGACTTAATATTGGGTCTAAACAAGGAATGGACCTAATCCTATGTCAAAACAGGGCAAAATTCTATCTTTTGGGGACTTAGCCTTGGGTCTAAATGAGAAAATGACTTAACCTTAGGTTTAAACAAGGAAGGGACCTAACCCTAGGTCAAAACAGGGAAGAACTCTGTTGAACTTTGAACCTTTGACTATCGTTTTGGGACATCCCACTGGGTCTAAACAATGGAGATTGAACCATTTATGGTATTGAACTTTTGAATCCCTTTAAATACTATTTCAAACACATTGAACTCATTGAACCCCTTTGATTATTGTTTGGGACCTACCATTGGGTCGTTACAATGGAAGTTATTGATATTGACTTGGCTTATGCCTTTCTTCATATTGAACCTATTGAAACATTTTACATACAATTCCGAACCTCTCATTGGGTCACTACAATGGAGAATAACAATCAAATCTTTGAAATCTATTGACAAATGATATGAACTAATGAATAAGACTTTTGATTAAGTCTATAAGCAAATGAACTATGTAATACGAATGTATTTGAATCCTAATGATAAGGGAGCAAACTATTTATAAGAAGTATGAAAATGTGATATATTGACTAACTCCGAAAATGAAGGATGCCACACTCATCATTACATTATGACATATACTCGTTTATCATTCAAGGCATTGAATATGGTTAGTTTGCTTATGTAATTGTACCCATGGACTTATATGCTATTGTTTCTCATAATTTGAGCTTCATATTGCTAACCATGTTTATTTTATGTAAGAAAAACCTATGTGCAAGCCATATATGTTATCACTTGGATATGGTCTACATTTGTACTTGTTGAGGCTATCAAGCTCACCCCAATTGGCACAGGTTGCGATGATATGTGATGGGCTGAGGGTGCATGGAGGTGCTTCATGCTAGATGGGATTGTGAGAAATAAAATGACGACTTTTCATTTTGAGACTATATTACTTTTATTTGAATGAATGTAATAATGTATTTACGTTGGATCGAACGTGATAGGTTGAAACTATATTAGCAGTCTTATTGGATATTACGTGATTATGGACACCATTATGCTATGTTCATGGTCACTTTATACTTGAGTAGATAGGGTGATGTTTACGCTGCATTTTTGTTATTTTAATGGAATGGTTATGGATACATGTTATAAATGAGTTATGCTTCCGCTAAAGGTAAAGGTATGGAATCAAGAGTTATGGTTTTATAAAAAATGGCTTATGTCTATTGTAAGGCATAAGCAAATGTTTTCACCCTTCTGCATGTAATTGAATGTAATGAACTATAATATTATGATGTGATTATAAGGTTGTATATGTTATGGAAAATGGATCAAATGCCAATGTCATGGCTCCGAATCCAAGGCATATACGAATAAGATCCGAGTCTAAGTTCGGAGGCGTGACAGTATTTTTCTTGTTGGAAAGGTCATCATTAGCAAAAGATTAATAGCTACTTCCACGAGCTTCTTTAAGTTGTTTCTCCACCTTAAGGGCTAATTTGACATCATCATTGTAAGTCCAATAAGGTTGCAATTGGACCACATTATTAATTTCCGCCCTTAACCTAGCAAGATAGTGAGCTATAGTTTGCTCTTCCGGATCGGCAATATCACATCTCATCATAAGATGTTCAAAATCCGTTGTGTAATCTTCCATGGGCATCTTTGTTTGTTTGAAATTGTGAAACTTGATAACAATGTCTTGTCGGTAGTTATTTGGCAAACACTTTCTCTTAAGTTCTCTCATCATCTTCTCCCAAGTAACAATGCGACTTCTTTCTTCATGAGTTCGTTGTTTCTTGATATTCTCCCACCAAAAGGAAACATATTTCTTTAACTTGATCGCAACAAGCTTTACCTTGCTATGATCCAGTACATCCTTATAATCGAAAAATCTGTTCTACCGAGTGTAGTCAATGAAGAAAATTGTCTGGTTGCATTTTTCCTTCAAATTCTAGAATACCAACTTTTGCATCTAGATAATCTCGTTGAAACTTATAGTCCCTCCAAGCACGATGGCGGGGAAAAGCCTCTTCACTTGACACTTGACTCCGAGTGTGATGTTAGGGACTTATATCATCTCCATCATCATTAGAAGATTATCTTCTAAATTTTGATGGAAATCATCACATTCAAAAGGTTCATAGCGCTCAAGACACTGTTGGAGTTGCTACAATTGTCTCTTTAACTCATCAACTTCGACATCACGGAGGTTTCTTTTGTGAACTGGAGGTACATAGACTTAGGTCCATGTTGATGATGACCAACCATGATCACCAAAGCTCTGATACCAACTTGAAACCAGGTAGAACAAGAAGACACACACAAGTGATAGGGAAGCTCAGCACCCAGGGATACAGAGTAAGATAGATACGTTCACCACTCTAAGAAGTCACCAAAGAGATACATATATCAAAACTTTAAAGAACCATCGAGAGATATAGATAAAACTCGCCACAAAATGAAATCCACCAAATGGATAAGAGTTACAAGAGAAATCTTTCTTCAAAAGCCAAAGGCTGATTGTTTTCAATATGTCAAAATTCTCAACAAAAATCATATGCAACTAGGCCTTAGACTTGGAACAACCCTCTAAGTAAAGTCTTCTTACAATTTCAAGATAACAAAAATAACTAAGATACTTTTTTTATAAAAGAAAATATTCATTAAGGGGATAAGAAATCCCCAGAGAAAGCAATAACCCAAAGGCAACAAAGAGGATTACATCTTGAAAATGTTTCCCCACCCCCTTTTAATATTTACATTAGAATCATCCCCCCACTTCTTGACATTTGATACCCCAAAACCAAAAACAGTTTTTAGCTTTCCTATATACCATATAAGAAGGTTCAGACAGGTTTTCAAAGAGTGGTTGATTTTTTTCCAACCATATAGACCAACAAACACCTTAGCAGACTAGACTCCAAAGAATCCTAGCCTTCTAGAAGACTTATAAATATTCCATCCTTCAAAAAGACCTTGGATGCTGATTGGAAACACCCAGTCAACCCCAACCTCCCTAAGCACATAGTTCCAAATCTCACAGGCAAAGGGACAATGGATGAAGACATGGTTGATAGACTCTTCATTTTGAAGGCAAAGAGTGCACATATTGGGAATGATCATGCCCCTCTTCTGAAGGTAGTCTAACGTAGGCAGCCTATCCCTACACGCAGACCACACAAATAAGAGGACTCTTGATGGAATTGCCATGCTCCATACTTTCTTCCAAAGAGAGGAGGGGGCTTCTACATTCCCAAATAGGTCACCACAAGAGCTAACTGATAAAAACCCATTTTCGGTCAAGGTTCACCATCTAGAATCCTCCACTTCACTCCTAAGATAGAAGTTCTCTAGAAACCCCAACAAATAAGTCATTTCATTAAGCTCCCAGTCATTAAGATTTCTCCTAGGCTGAATTTTCCAACCCCCTCCTTGCGCATTCCAACAATCGACCACCTTAGTGTCTTTGCACAACGAGATAGCATGCCAGAGGAGCAACAGAACACCATTTGTCATGCCAGAAAGAGGTCTTCCTTCATGATCTGATCTACACCTGGGTTACCTCAAAGTTTTCCAGCAATTGTATAATACCTTTCCAACACCCAACATCGTGGGAAGAAGTAGGCTTTTTAGATTCCCAATTGTTAGCCAACCCATATTTACTTATGATGGCCTGCTTCCAAAAACTACTATTATCTTGCCCCAATCGCCATAGCCATTTAGAGAGAAGGGCCTTGTTGATGTTAGTAATCCTTTTAAAGCCAAGACCACCATTCCTTTTTGGTTTGCACACGTCTTCCCAAACCACCAAGCGAGGGCCTATTCCTTCACTATCATTTTCCCGAAGAAAGTTTCTTTAATACTACTCAATCTCCTTAGCTACTAAAAAAGGTGCGACAAAAAGGGAGAAAAAATAGGTAGGAAGACTAGCAAGAACTGACTTAATTAAAGTAATTCTTTCCCCTTTGGAAAGATGCACCCTTTTCCACTTTGCTAGTCTTTTAAGGATTCTCTCCAACACCTAGTTGCAAACCTCTTTGCTTTTAAACACCCCCCCCCCAAAGGAAGACCCAAATTGGAGGAGGGAAGAGTACCAATTTTACACCCTAAAACATCTGCGTATCTCCCAAGGTCTTCTACGTTACCCATACCATAGATGCAATTTTTGAAAAGATTCACCTTAAGGCCCAAGACAACTTCAAAGCAACAAATGATACATCTAAGCAACATGTTGCCTAGTCAAATTTTTACATATCACAACAGTGTCATCAGCGAATTGTAAATGGGTTACCATAACACCATTATTACCCACTTCAAATCCTTCCAAAAGACCACCTTGAAAAGCTTTTGACAAGAGTGCCCCAAAAGCTTCAACCACTACCAGGAACAAGAAGGGAGATAAAGGATCTCCTTAGCGCAAGCCTCTGGACCCGTAAAAGTATTCACCTGAATACACATTCATGAGAACTGAAAATGATGCAGTCCCATAGCATTTTCTCATCCACCCTCACCACCGAATGCTAAACCTAGTCATATGCTTTTTCAAGATCCAACTTACAAAGAACTCCAATTTCCTTATTTTTAATTATCTCATCAATGCATTCATTAGCAATAAGCACCCCATCAATAGACTAACGGCCACCAATTAAAGCACTTTGATTGGAAGAAATTATTGAATCCAACACTTCTTTGAGATGACAAGCAAGAAGCTTCAAAATAATCTTGTACATGCTTTCTACCAAACTGATGGGCCTAAAGTCCTTAATTGTCTCCACCCTTTGTTTTTTTGGAATAATGGAGATGAAAGTAGCGTTACTTTCAAAGTCCAAGAAGGCCTCCTTATGAAAGTCCTCTATAGTTAGCAACACATCATTTCTTACAACCTCCCAACACACTTTATAGAAAGCCATGGAGAAACCATCTGGTCCCAAGGCCTTGCCATCTTCAATACTCCATATTACCTTCTTTACTTTGTCCTCTTCAAACAGGCAACCCAACCAATCCCTTTGAGCATCAGATAACGACTTAAAGGGTGGGTCATCCAATTTCAGTCTAGATATACCAAGATCCTTATACAAATTCATGAAAAAATCATCAACATGATTTTTCAATCAAATTTTATCATCAACTGTTTTGTCCCTGATTTTCAAAGAGTTCAAATTTCTTCGCGTGGAAGCAATTCTATGGAAGAACCTCGTGGTGTTATCCCCCTCCCTAAACCATTGAACTTTTGCTTTTTGCTTCCATTTAATTTCTTCATGAGCCACCATTTTAGAATAATCTTGCTTGGCCAAATCCCTCATGCATTTTTCCTCCCCATTCAAATCCCTTTGTTCCACAATGTTGTCCCACATCTTAATCTCATCTTTATATCCTTTCTTTTTAGCCTCCACACACCCAAAAACTACCTTGTTCCAAATTTTAAGATTTTCTCAAAGCATTTTCAATTTTCATTCCATTTTTTTACCAGGTTTACCAGTCACTTGAAAGAGCTCCACCACATTTTAACAATTTCTACGAATCTTGGGTGCTTAAGCCACATTTTTTCGAATTTGAAAGGTCTCAGGTGCAAGTTGGAAAGCTTTCCATTTAGGAGGATGAGAATATGATCCACAGTAGGCCTTAGCAAAGATTCTCCCTTGAAAATTGGAAACTAGGCATACCATTCCGTGAAGACAAAGAATCTGTCCAGCCTACTCAAAATCGGCACCTCTTGCATATTCGACCAGGTGTATCTATTTCCTGACATTGGAATTTCTCTAAGAGCAAAAGTCTCCACAAAATCAGAGAAAGAGGTCATGCTATTAGTAATTCCAACTCCCTCATTTCTCTCCCCTGGTTCCCTAATCTCATTGAAATCACCCCATAAACACCAAGGCCCCGACCAAGATTGCCGGATATTTCCCAACTCTTTAAAGAAACTTGATCTAATGGCTCCATCTCTTGACCCGTATACCCCAAAAATTAACCAAAGCTCACCTGAACCTCTTAATCTGCCTTTGATGGAAACAAAAAAGCAGACAACCATTCGCTCTACAACTTCAACGAGGACTTCATCCCAAACCACCTAGATGCCCTCAGAGGCGCCTCTAGACGGAAGACATACCCCATCCATGATCCACCAAAGCATAAGGACAAACATGATGAAGGAGGCTTCTATCCATCCCTTTAAGTTTCATTTCTTGCAACAATGTGATCTCATCTTTGCTAGAATAAATCACCTCCTTCACCATTGCACGCCTTTCAACCGTACCCAAACCTCTAACATTCTAGGATAAAACTGAAGAATCCATTGGAAACCATGACAGCCCAAACAACCAAACAAAACTACACACCACATAGGGATCAAGATCCCCTCCTGCCCCTGTTCGTACTCCCTTTTCCACAATGGATTGCCGACTTCATATTTTACACCTCCTTGTGAATCCTACGATTATTTATAATAAAGCCATATAAGGAAATCTCCTCTAGAGCCATGAACCACTCGATAGATTGATGTTCCACACCTTTGAAAAAGACTCTCAGAAATTGGCTGACTGCATCTATTTGGTTAAGCACCCATAAGGAGATCTTGGACACCGGTTAACCCTGATCTTCAACCTGAATCATTGCCAGGGGTGTTGCATCTTCACATAACCTCCTTTCCAAATTATTTTCAGATATATTTCGGGCTGGTTTCGGGGGTTGATAGAAGTCCTTGGGGTGCCCTGATAATGCTTCATCGTAACCCTGAAGCTACCTCTCATTCGATCTCGTTGCCTCCTGGTTACCTTGGACTGGGTTCGGATGAGAGACATAATATGATGGACTTTTATGTGAAGATGCCACTACCTCAAAATCCCGAAGGGCCCTCTTCCACCTAACTCTTGTCTTCATACATCCCTTGGCCCTAATTAATTGGAGTCGATATCAAAGGATTACTCCCTACCTTAACCCCCAAGTAGATCGCAATGCAAAGAGGAGGGTCCTCAAGTTTTATCGTATGATCCTCCCCTACCTGTGACAGCTCCATCCCTGTCGATGACTCGTCCACTTCCAAAACCCCTCCAAAGTGTCCCACCTGATTTGAATCTTCTCATAGATAAGCAGTTGAAAACGATGATCTCTCGGGTGAATGGGGTCTTGTCCCAAAGTGGGTTAATAGTTAACACTCAGTCTTTTTTTCTTAGGGACGGACGACTACTCATCTTCCCTAATCCCAAGTCAGCCCTTTTAGACTTGAGTAAAGATTTAATCTTCCCAAAAGAGTTCAAGGGCATTCTTGGAAGATAAAAGTCGATGCCTCTCGTCCAAGTAGAGGACATTTCAGTCCTTTGTTCCCATGGCTCCCTTGTTGGGTTCACCGCCATTTTCGGGGTATAAATGTTAGACAACATTCAGTTATTTGGCTCATTTTCTTGTCCGTGGATAGACGAAAAAGCCCTTACATTGTTGTCTAGATTCAAAGGCTCAAGAGGGGTAAAGTTGTCCATTGATTTCTTACCACCATTCTCGCATGTTTTGGAAGCACAACCCAATTTGAAATTGGAAATTCTATTCTGACGAAAACACCCATAGAATTACGAAAACCATAAAACGCCTTTCTGATATGATCGAAAAACTGCCCATCTTCAAGACCACTATTTCATGCCTCCCCATTCTTCCGAGCAACCTGAAAGATTGTCTTCAATCACGACGACAATAGTATAAGTCTTAAGACCGTCTCTCACGATCATTGTTTTGGGGATCTTGCTCGGATCACATGGGAGAATTTTCAATCACACCCAGTGGAGACCATATGCTTTAAAAAAAAACTTTCTAAAATATAAAAACAAACCTTGGAATGGGAAAAGTCACAAGAAACCTCAAAACTCGTAGCTTCAGGTTGACCACAGTCAACACAGACACCTTCTAGAAAAACAGGCATAACTTCCTTTAGAGAACTCCAAATTCACACACCGTTTGATACATTGGAAACTAGAATCATAGATTTTTTCAATGACATATGGCTTAAAGTGTAATTCGCACAAAGTTGGTACATGTGCTTCGGAACTTACCCCAAAACTATCGACTGAGAAGTGTTCTAGAACCCAATCAAGCTGATGACTTGTCTTGCCACATCAGTAGTAGTATCATGGGACAAGTGGATGTCAAGATCTGATGTATCATGGGACACTCCGGTGTCAATATATATTAAGAGGAAAAAGATGACACCATGGTACAAGGTGATGTGGGGGTGTCACTTATAAAAAGGAAGAATCTCTTTATTCCAAGGCAAGAATCACATCAAGATTGACTATGTTAAAACATCTGTTGATCATCAAGTGTGCTAAATTATCATTAATAGTGGCAGTTGTGAGAATGTGAATTTTGAAGAGGTTGTTTAGAAGTTGCAACTAAAAAGAAAAACTTATAAACTCTCACAGATTTACTTGGTTAAAAAAATGAAATGAAGTAATCATGAATAAACATTTCCTAATTTCAATTTTAATTGGCAATCGTTATTTTGATATCACATGTGATGTATTCAATGAATGTATGATATATTTTTTGTGTGGAAAGGCCATGGAAATATAACCACAGGGTAATCTATGATGGGCTCCAAAGCTACTGCAATTTTTAGAAGGATAACAAGAAAATTATCTTAGTCACAACTGAGGAAAAAAAAATAAATCTAAGCACAACAAAGGGGATGGTAACGATTTTCTTTTTATGAAGAAGTTTGAGAAAGAAGTGGCTAAAAGAAAATTGTTGAATTCATTGGTTACTTAGAATCAATATATGGATGAAACCTCGCTCATAAAATGTCTAACTCATGTTTGAAAATTTTGTAGGCATATTGCCAAATGATTTGCTTCATGGTTTTCCTCCCATGAGAGACATTCATCACCAAATACACTTGATTCTAGGATCAAGTCGACTAAACAAAATATAATATAGGATGAATCCTAATGAGCATGAGGACTTGAATAGGTTAGTTAATGAATGAGTAGTTAGAAATGGGTTACATTAAAGAACACATGAGACCATGTGTTGTACCTGTAGTATTAGTTCCAAGACAGGTCCAACACAAGTTCAAATGTTTTTTTTTTCTTTCAAAAAATTGATTCGAAGAGTGGGTATTATCATATCTGATTCCAAGGAGATGAGAAGAAGATAGCATTTAAGACCCTGGAAGAATCACATGCACCAAGCACTTTCATAGAAATGATGAACCAAGTGTTATATTCATTGATTGGAAATTTTATGGTAATAAATTTTGTGTATATATATATCTATATAGTTAATCTCTTGATCTGTACAAACAGTACGTTCATGAAATTTTCACTACACTTTGAAAGGAATAGTTGTAAGCCAACCGAAAGAAAAGCTCTTTTATGACTAACCACATGGTATTCTTGGGATATGAAGTATGTTCTAAGGGATTATGAGTAGATCAGTCAAAGGCTACTATTGATTGGCTGATATCTACTAGTGCGCATGATGTATGAAGTTTTTATGGGTTAGCATCTTTCAATCATTGCTTCATTCACAGTTTTAATACGCACTATTGTTGCACCCATTATGGACTACATGAACAAAGGTGTTTTCAGTGGTCAACTGAATTGAAAAGAATTTTCCTTCTATCAAGTATTTGAGTCTCCCATTCTTGCATTACTAGACTTTGACAAGATGTTTCACATTGATTGTGATGCATCACAAGTTGGCATAGGTATCATCTTTACTTATGAGGGAAAACCATTGGCATTTTTTAGTTATTAAGGAAAGACTTTGATACTCCACTGATGCGATTGAGTTTTATGCCACCATTCAGACATGAGACATTGGAGAAACTATCTAATTCAAAGGAAATTTATTTTGTATTCATACCCCAAAACTTTGAAGCACTTGAACAGCCAACAAAGCTTGAGTAGGTGGCATGGAAAGCGGACAAGGTACATATAAGAGTTTGTGTTTCATTTGAAATGCACTATAGGAATTCATAACCGAGTTACAAATGCATTGAGTAGGAGATTCACTTTTCTTACCAAAATACAAGTGCAAGTGATTGGTTGACACTTTCAAAGCCCGCTAGGTTGATATTCTCTTTGGACCCATTGTGTGAGAAGTTGTTGCAAGGCAACCGAGATGTAATTGCTTTCATGATGGGTTTTATTTCAAGGGGACCCAAATTGCATTCCTAAATGTTCATTGAGGGAAAGGTCCTTAGTGAATTACATGGATGGAGACATTTTGGCCAAAACAAGATTTTGGCTTTACTTGAGATACTTTTGCCCAAGTTAAAGTAGTACATGAAAAGATATGTTAAAAGATGCTACACATGTTGAGATTCAAAGGGGGAACTAGCAGTGATGTTTTGTATGCTTTAATACCAGTTCCAATATATGAACAGATGTAAGCATGAATTTTATTCTTGGGTTACCCCTAACTCAAAGAGGTATGGACTCAATGTTCATTGTAGTTAATAGATTTTTCAAAATGGCTCATTTCAATATGGGAAAACCAAGGATACTTCTAATATTGCAAGTAGTTATTTCATCGAGATTATGAGATTTCATTGTGTTCTTTAAATCAACACTTTTGATCAGTATAAAAATTTAATTAGTCACTCTTAGAAAATATTGTGAAAAATATGGGAATCAAGCTGAATTTAAGTACAATGTATTACCAACAAATTGATGGGAAAATGTAGGTGACAAATAGGAGTATAAGAAACTTGATTTGAGCTTGGTGGGTAGCAATGTGAAAAGTTGGGATCAAGTACTACCACAAGAAAATTTTTCTTTCAATAGATTAAAAAATAAGACCATCCAACATAGTCTATGGACGGAATTCTCATTGTGAATTGGACTTGATTTTCAATCTTAATACGGAAAGAATTATCAGTAGAACCAAAGACTTGGTAGAACATATTCAATAAATTCATGAACAATAAGTGCAAAAAATATTGAAACAAGCAACGCCAAATTTAAGGCAGTAGTCAACAAACACCAAAGAAGGTTATCTATCTATCTATCTATCTATATATATATGTCATCTAAGTGAAAGGATATATATGTCATCTAAGCGAAAGGAAGGTTGACCCTTGTGAAGTTTTAGAAAAGATCAATGGCAATGCATACCGGTTGAAGATATTTAGTCATGTCTCTACATAGAATATCTTTGATGTCAAATATCTCATTCTATATTAGGGTGATTCATCTAAAGACAATGCAAATGTGAACTCGAGGGTGAGTTCTCTCCCACCCAAGGAGAATGATATAGGCTAGGCTGCAATTACCTCGAACAGCTAGACCGAATAAAGAAGCTAAGCAAAGGGTGTGAGATGGTGGTCCAACCAAGAGGCGTTTTGGGCTTGGTTCTTTTGGGTGTGTGGTTGGCCTAATGAAAATTTTTTGGTTCATGGGGACCTATAAGCACCATCTTCAAATGCCTCAATGGAGAATCACAATACTTGTCTTAGTTTTTTTGGTACTTAACCTATTTTTTTATTTCTTTTATCTTTATGCGTAACCATGGAAACTAGTTTGTAATTAATGCTTGCCTTAGAGAATTGGTTTTTTATTAAATCTTGGTTGGGAAAGGGGGATGTCTTATGTCTTTAAAAGTCCACCTCCATGGCCATGAGAAAGTTTATGAATTCCTCTTTTTTTTTTCTTTTAGCTAGTTTTCTCGTGTGAAGACCATTAAAAATGGGGTGTTACTTGGCTGAATTTGGCAACGGGAGCACATGTCTCTTTGATCTCTCCTTTGGCTTTTCTTCACTCACCCTATGACTTATTTTTCTTCTTCACCAGCCTAGGAATGAGGTTTGTATATCAAACTCAGAAGTTTATATTCTCTATTTGCTAAGGAATGAGCTTTTGCAGTATTTTGCATTAAGGCCTTCATTCTATGGCAACAAGTTAATGCATCATAAAGTAATTTATCGAATGAGATTTGAACTTCTAATTTGGAAGTTGTTTCTAATTAGAAGGATCCATTTTCCTTATGTAAAGGAGTAGGGTAATTTGGAGGATAACTTATAATAAGTTTTTAACAGCCTATATTGGTTCTTGTGTAGAGGCAAAATGAATGTTAGTTGATTGATAGGTTGTTTTTTTAAAGACTTTGTCAGAAAGGTTCTTCACTCACCCTGTGCTTGTTGATTTCTTTGTATCTTCTTATTGTTTATTGCATTCTCATTATTGGAGTAAGGCTCAAATCCCACAACATGGTATATTAAAGATGTTTCCACCATGCCAACAGGATTCTTTGGTGGTCTCTCTAGGGTTTGATGAAAATAAGAGTTGTTAAAGGCCTTGTAATTCTTAGTATATAAGATCATTCGGTGGAAGTTGGTTCTCACCTCCCGTTAGTACTGTTTCTGTGTTTTGTCTGTGTGCATGGATTCGTTTCCTTGTAATGTCATTTTATTGCGTTAATCATAACACGTGTCAGCCCAAATTTGAATTTCAACAGTTCATATCTAGAACATGTAACCGAGAAAGCTAGTACTCCTTTGTCTAAGTGGGGCTCCAGCCTTTAATTACCTCTAGTATCTTCGTACTCAGCTCCCTCTTTGGCTTAACCCAGTTGTACTAACTGAGCTTTTGTACTGTTGTACTAGCTAATATTTATCAATGGCTGATATTTATTATCTAAGAAAAAAAAATATTGTCTTGGGGATCTGTAACAGTGAATAACATAAGTATAATCAGTCCTTAAAATCTGACTGCAGCGAGGGGGAGAGTTGATTTAGTTGAAACAAAAGTACTCTAATAGCAACAACAACCAAAAAATTACTCTAAGAGTGTAAAATAGAAATGAAAAAGAAAGTTCGAAAAAAAAAAAACCAAAGAAGAAGAGAAACTAAATTAACCCTTTGAATGTCCTGTTTTACAGAAATTTAAAAGGAGTATAGAAGTGAAACTATTATAGAAATGATGGATTTAGTGAATAAGGCGTACCCGGAATTGGAGAACTCAAAAAGTTTCCCCTTGGGCGAGACGATCATGAGTGCGACTTCCGCGTCGCAGAGAACCGATAGCTCATACGCCTTCTTCAGCAACCCGTTTCTACGCTTGGAAAAGGTTACTTGCCTGCTCGTGTCGTTCTCGATTCGTCTGATCTGGGTCTTCCCCCTCACCATCTCTGCACCCTTATTACAGTGCAGGAAGAAAGCAGCCAACCAAACAAAGAGGAAGAACGATAATAAATGATAATAAAGCCATCATAAAAAAAATCTAAGTCCAACCAAACGGTTAAAAATTAAAAAAAAAAAAAACGTACAAAGAATAAAGTTGAAATATTTCAGTAAAAACGGATAACAAAATCTCACCAATGTATAAAAAAATCCAGAAGAAAATTATAGATATAGCTGAATTTATGGAAGGAAGGAAATCTCAATAAAGCGTAGCCGATGCCCAGAAGAGAAAAAGGAAAGAAAAAAGCATTCTCAGAGTGATCGAGAAACAAAAAATGAAAAACTTTGGACGATAATTATAAAAAAAAGCAAACGAACAGTAAAAAAAAAGGTTGTTGGTACCTATGAGTGCTAAGAACACATCAGCATCATCATTAGGATCGGTGGGTTGGAGGCGGTGAC
>JAOXJP010081243.1:0-29004 GCA_025762735.1 Platanus orientalis | reverse complement strand
ATCAGTACCAAAAAGTGATTTGCACTTTTTGGGGGGCACTTATCACTTTTCGGTGCTGATGTGTCCGTACCCTGATGTCTTTTTCACAGTTCTCACAAGATTCGTTCTCACCGAATTTTTAGTGGATTACAAAACATCACAGACAATTTTTGGTCACAGACTAGGAGGACAACTGTGCCCAAAGGGAGACAAGGCTAAGGACATATTTACCACAAGAATAGAAAAAGGAATATTACGGCCCTCAATTTTAATGAAAAAGCATCCGCTCATTTCCTTTTAATTTAGTTCAGTTCTTGTTGCGCATGTAAATGTAAGCACACATTTTTTTTTTTGTTTTTCATGATTTAGTTGACTCTCTGTTGTCTCTATTTGATCTCACCTTCTCCAATGCCTAATGGCATAAAATGTATAATTATATTATCACTAAGCAAAGGATAGCTGCCTGTAAACATTGGAAAACATTGACCTTTCATCCTCGTGGGTGCTTTCTTGGAGAGAATGGCCAAGCTAAGGCTGCACTCAAGGCCCATAAACTTGCTGGAGCAGTAAGGGCTGCAATCTGTCCTCTCAATGCCTCTCCAACTGGTTTAACCACTGTTATCAATTTGTTTTTCTTGGAAAATATATTAGTTTGAAAAATGTAGTTAGTTTCATCGGAAAATATGGGGGTAGTTGGTCTAGGAAGTTGTTTTTATTATTATTAATACTTGGTTTAGTGGTTTTGTAAAGTGGATATTTCCTCTATATAAGGGGCTTCAAATCATGTATGAAGAAAAAAGACTTTTGAGTCATATAATGAAATCAAAGTTCCGAGGAACATGTATTGATCTTCTTTACACAATATTTCTCTCTTGGTTGTTCCAAAAGATTTTGGACATCTCTAATGGCTGTTTATTGTACAATATTGAGGAGCAGTGTTCGAAGTCTAAATGGATGCAGGGTTGCAGATCAAATTCTTCGACTTGTTCCAAATATAGAGCATTGGTGCTGTGTGTTGGGAACTTTTAATTGCTCGGGTAAGTCAGCTTTATCTTAATGCAATTCCTGGTATACCGGTATCCCCATTTTTCAGAATTTACACACAGATGAACTTGGGTTTCCCGTATGGGATCCTTGTAAAAACCCTCGAGATCAAACTCATCATATGCCAATCATCACATATGCATACCCTTGCCTGAATTCCAACTATAATGTGTCAACAAGATCCCTCCAAGTTATGATGGAGCAATTCCATATTGGTAAAAATATCTATGAGGAAATTGAGATGAGTAAAGCTCAGTAGAGTTCTCTGTTTGAACTATATCTTTTCTTCAAAACCTATAAAAAACTATCTTCAAGTTTACATGGTAGCAAAAGATGCTGATGATTTGCGTACTTGGACAGGTTGGGTGGAGTCCAAGCTTTGGAAGCTTACTCCAAAGATGGAACAAGAGACACATATGGGCTGTTGCAGCTCCATCCATATCCAAATGAGGACGTGGACACTTCCAAGCAGTGCGTATTTTTCTTGAGTTTACATAGGAAACATGGGGCGAGTTTCCAAGAAGGCCAAAAATTTGATATGCGATGGATAGTTGATAAGTTCAGGCATTCGGGAAACATGTACATGTTTTAGAAACATGGGATGGCCATCTCTGTCTCATGTTCGTCAATGCAAATTCTTTCATTTGTGTTTCCAAATGGATACTAGCCATCTAAGGCATTAAGGCTCACAAGCCAACAGGCTGGAAAAAATCACCTCACAAAGATGGTGCTGAATGCAGGGCTGGATTAGCAAAGAGATGTAGGGGTGAGCATGGGTACGAACCAGCCCAATCCCGGCCCAGCCTGCCCCAAAATTAGGCCTGAAAAAGCCCAGCCCGAGAAGGACCAGAGCCCAGTCCATGGCTCAAACTTTTTTAGGGCCGGGTTTGAGCTTATCTCTGCCTGGCCGAGGTCCAAACTTATTAAGCCTTTTAAAATTATTAATAATTCATAGTTCGAGAAAAAAGTTTTTTTGCAAAAGGTTTTGGATTCAACTCGTAGTGAAATCAATGGTTTTAATGGTAAACAACTTTAAACAACTCTTAGAATTTAAGTAAATAGTTTTCTAAGCTTTTAAAAGTTAATAAAATCTTGTACCTTAATTGGTTAGAGCACTATTATATTAGTTAATAGGTTTTAAGTTCGAGCCTTAATTTCATTATTTGTGTTTTGTAAAATTAACGGGCCTATCCGAAGAAATCACTAAGGCCAGGCTTAGGCCTAACTATTAAAAAAATCCGGGCCTAAGTCCAGCCCAAGCCTGAAGCCTAAATAGTGAGCCTGAGCCCAGGCCAACCATGGCCTGGACCCAAACCCGGCCCATAGTTACCCCTAAAGAGATGGCTCAAGAGAAAAAAAGATTCGAAGCAAATGTTCTGTTATAAAAATGCCTCTGTAGTGTATATGGTGAATTATAAACAGACATGTGTTGTTTTGAGGGGTAAAGGGATCCAAAAAAGTGTTCAGCTGAAAAAGTAGGTGGTCAATAAAAGACATCAAGTTCAAAAACACATCATGTGTCAATCAATGGCACGTGTTTAGAGGTCTGTCTCAAAACAGACAATCATTCTCCAAAAGATTAATATCACAACTTGAGGGCGAGTTTTCTCCCACCTGAAGTGACTGATGCAGGCTGCATTACTTATGATGAGCATATGGCTGACCCAATAATCCAATCCACGGGTGGATCAAAGCATCATAACCGATTTTAGTGAAGTCATTAATAGAATCAAAATTTTAGTTATTTTTCTAGTAGGGTGTGTATAGGTTTGTTTAATGGCTTCAGTTATTTTTCTAAATTTTCTTGGAAAATAAGTTTGTTTAATGGTTAATTTGGAAAATGTTGTTTGTTTCATGGGAAAATGGTGGTAGTTGGTCTAAGAAGTTATTTTATTATTAGTGCTTGGTTTAGTGGTTTTTGTACGCTGTATATCTCCATTCTATATACAAGGGGTTTTATATCATTTATGTAGTAAACAGATTTGAGTTTTATAAAATACAATTGAGTTTTTAAAGTTTCGGTGTTGAGGCCATTGTCAAGTTTTGTGTTATTTTTAGACTTTCAAACGGCTCAATGTTTAATGGTTTTCGTTCAAACTAAACCACCTTTGATTGCTAACATCAAATGAAAAGAGTTCCTAAGTCGTCCAGCTATGGCTTATTTTATTTTATTTTATTTTATTTTATTCTTTGATTGATGTGATTTTGATATTAGGATATATTGTGGTTATGCCTTATCTAATAAATATAGACAGACACACACATATTAAAGCAAAGGACTCAAGCCCTGCTGCTTCTCTCTCATCCAGTTAGCACTTTTCTTAATTTTTCTTTTATTTTGTAACAAATCAAAGATTTACATGTCAAATCAAACCATTTCTAATGTAGTTTATAATTGGAGCTACAATGGTATTCAAATTCTTATAGCCTGTTTGGCAGCCACCTATAATGTAATTATTTCATTTGAGTTTTTCAAGGCATTTGTAGCCATGAAGTGATGGGTCTTAAATGAGCCTATTCAAATTTATACTGATTTGTTAACTACAATTAGAAATGAAGTCATTTTAGGATTTTTTTATAAAATGAAATGACTTTACGCTATCAAGCACACACCGCTGTAAATCTGAATGAGTTCATTAGAAACCATTCCATTGTGGCTACAAAAGCCTTGGGAAACTCAGATGAAATGATTTCATTACAGGTGGCTGCCAAATGCAGCCTTAATAAATCTATAACAAAAGGATACAAAACCATAAAAGCTTCTCACATAATGCACACTAGTGAGCGTTGGCCAATCTAAAATAGTCTCTACTTTGGACTGTTTTTCTTGAACTCCTCCGAATATCACATCACATGGCCAGTCATGAAAACACTTCTTTCAATTAACATACAAGTACACCTTTTAAAAGGTAGTGAAAATTTCTTAAAGGTGTTATTTGTGAAAGTCAAGTATTGAACTATATACCAAAATATTATTAAAATACACAATAAGCTTTCTAATGAATGGCTTTAATTAGTACATGATTCATTATTCGCATGAATGTGCCTGGCACTTTTAACAAACAAAATAACATAACCAACCATTCATATAACCCTTCCTAAGCCTTGAATATAGTATTCAATTCATCTCCTTTTCGGATTTGAATTTGATGATACCCGTTCTTTAAGTCAATTTTTGAAAATATTTTAGCACTTATTGGCTGGTCCATATAGCCTTGGAATAGAAAAGCGATACGCTAAGGTTTTATTTTTAATGACCTTGCTCTCTATATACATGCTCCATCACCCATATTTCTTTGGAACTAACAATGCAAGAACTGCACATAGACTTATGCTTTGCCTGATGTAACTCATTTTCAACAACTCGTTCACTTGCCTACTCAACTCCTTGTTCTTATTAAGACTTATTCTATAATTAGCTTTGTTTGGTAGACTCAATCCTAAGCCAAGTCTATTTGGTGTTGAATATCTCTCATTGGATGAAATTTTGGAGGTAGGTCTGTTGATATGACATCTTCAAATTCTTCAATAATTGGTTGAACTTATACAGGTGTAGCTTTATTCATAGACTCATTACAAGTCACCAATGTATAAAACATCTTACTTTCAGTCACCTCTTTCTCAAACTTAGTCATGGAAAGAAAATTAATATGCTCTCCTTGTTTAGGCTTGCAAATAAAAATACCACGCCTTCGAGCAGAAATGACCCCTACGATCCCCTTAATTTTCCAACAATTTTCAAGACTATTCTATATTGAGATCATGCTACTCATGGAGAAAGTCACTACAAATATTTAAGAAGCATTGTGTTTGGCTTAGTTGGATGGTTTGGATTTCAAAAGATGGTAGTAGAAAATTCACTTTCTATTAACGACTCTCAAGGTTCCATACATGCTCTTGAAACCTTATCCATCAGAAAATAAAGACACAAATAGTGTTTCCAAACGGAAGGAAGATGATTATCTACACCATAGTAATATCTTCAATACGTTTTCATATTCTCTTTTTGACATCTATGCAAGAACCATTACTTCAAAAGAAATCTAAGATGCTTTAGCATACAAATACAAGACCAACGACACAGGTAACAAAAAGTTTCTTATAAATAATTATCTAAATTTAAAAATGAACAATGATATACTAATTCTTGACCAAGTTCATGAATCATAAATCATCTCGGATCAAATTACTGCTTAGGGAATAAAAGTTTATAAAATCTTCCAAGTGGGAGTGATTATAGCTAAGTTACCTCTCTCCTGAAAAGATTATTAGAATAAGTTGAAACATGAAAAGAGGGATATAAGTATGGATGAACCTGTACAACACTTAATAACTGAAGAGGAGTGTAGACTCTAAGATAAAAAAGATGAGTTGACGAAATTATAATCAGAGCCCATATAGTAGAAAATAAAAGTGATATCAAAAGTGCTTAATTCATTAATTAAATCGACCACAATCCAAGAAGTTTTTCAAACCCAAGAAATTTGAAAAACTTAAGAGTGACCCTATAGAAAAGAAAAAGATTACATGTTATGTATGGTAAAAATTTAGGTACTTTAAAAGAGAGTGCTGATACAAAAAAATCAAAAGTTGAAGTGAATATAACTGAAGAAAACCTGGTGACCACGGTGATTGAGGTAAATATTATAGTAAATGAGAAGGAATAGTGGGTTGATATTGGATCCATTCACCATATTTCTAATGACAAAACCACCTTTAAAACCTATGAAACAGTGGGTACCAGGGTGGAACTACAACAAAAATACCTTTTTACAACTTACAATGCACACCGTTAATGACCTTTTACGACGTTCATAGAAATGTCATTGGATGGACAACCGTAAATAGTTGTCAAATATAGATGTTGTGCAAAATGTCGTTAAAAGATAAAATATGCTTCATGCATGTCATAAAAGTACTTTAACAACATACAATGAACATCGTTAAAGGTTATTTTCACATTATAATTTTTTTTTCATGACATGCATGTGCATGTCATTTATAATATCTAGCATAATGGTGTGCATATGTATGTTATGTACAAGACTTTTCAAGGTGTGTATATTCATGCCATCTATAATCTTAAGCATGCATATGCACGTCATATATAAGCCTTTTTACGGCATATAATGCACACTGTTAATGCATTTTTTTAAACAAAAAAAATCAAGTTGTTTCTTTTACCTATTTCATGTTTTTTAAATACTATCAAAACAATACAAACAAGCCATCTTGACTTTATAAACATTTTAAAACAATCATCACACACAACTATACCATCTATGCCTCTCAAAAAGTCATTTATCTATAACAATAATCTATAATTATTAATAAATTACAAGTAAAGAATTCATATATCGATCTAAATTATTTGAATCCATAACCACAAACATTCATACATCCATAGAATGTAAGCCTCGATTATTGGAAGATCAAATGACAAAATACATAAGATGTCCTTAAAAGAAAAAGTATATAATCATAAAAAGCTTAAGAAGGCCTAATCATAAGATACCTAATATAATAACAATAATAAATTATTGATTCAAGTTCTTCTAGCAATTCTTGTACTAGTAATAAACAATTATTTAAGTTTTTTTTTTTATATAAACAATAATTGTTATTTTTTCTGAATTTTTCTTCTCGTTCCCTTTGAACATTTTTTTTTAATTCATATTGACCTATAAGTTAAGCCTACTGTTATAGTGTCCTTTCCATGTCTGCATCTCATCCAATTTCATTGACATGAAAGCCACCATTAGTTACTTTTATTTGATCTTTTATAAAGCTTAAAACCATCTCATCCAAAAACATTTTGTTTTCTCGACTTTTTTTGTATAGAGAATCACAACTTTTAGTTATTTCTCCAGTTTTACTACTTATTTTATGTTTTCAAACCAACACATGGATGCATATTATTTAAGAAATTCATAATTATTGGGAGCAAAAACCTTTCAATATAGTAAAAATGTTAAATAAAGTTAAATAATTAAAGAAAAGAAACATGAGTACAATTTTAATCAGTGTAAATATCAAAAAAAAAAAAAAAAAAAAAAAGATATATTATTTTTCATATGTCCCCAGAAATTTGTAGTAGGTGAAATTTCTCTCTAATAATAGATCAAACAAGAAATGTTTTACTAACAATAATATATAGTTCAATGAATCAAACCCTTTTACCCAATTCATCAGCTTTTCATCTTACATTTTTTTACACAAATCTTTCATAAAGCAGATGAACACAAAAAAATTCTAGTCATTTGGTTGAGTCTTTCATAGTGGTTATCTTCCTATAGACACGTCCCTTTTACTTTCTTTATGGATATAGATTTAAAAAAGGAAAAATTCATTAAAAAATCTTATTCAAGTGCATTTATTTTGTGTCGTGTTTACATAAGAAAAAAAAATATTGATGCATAAAAAAATAAGACGAGATGAATAAAAGAAAGACAAAATTCATAAAAAGAAAAAAAAACCTTATTCAAGTACATTTGTTTTTATGTCATGTTTACAGAAAAACAAAGATGCCCCAGCATATCCTTGCTCAAGACCATTAACAAAAAAACACAATACAAAGGGGAAGTAAACAAAATAACAAATTCTAGCATACCTTTACAAGCCACGTAGGGAAACCTTTGACCTTGACCAGAACTAAATCCCCAAGCTCAACTGACTCTTCATCTTCTCCCTGTTCACCTCCTTTTTATAGCATGGAGCCATGGCAATAAATACCCTAAATCCAACATTTTCTTAGAAAATGATAGACAAAGAAAAGACACTACAAAATCCTCACAATCAAACCGATTTATGAGTCAGTGATGTGATTTTAGTTATCACAAATGCCGAATAAGATAAATACTAGCCGTTAAGGTGACTACAGAAGCAAAAAATGAAAGCAAAGAAGAAGAAGAAGAAGAAGATGTCAGGGGCTTAGTTTTAGTGAGGTGTAGAAGATGAAGAGAGATTGGAATATTTCAGAGGTAGACGAAGAAGACTCTTGAAAATGAAGAGTCTAGACATAGTATTTTGAATCATCTCTATAAACATAGAAAAAGAAATTATGTCAAAAGGAGAAAAAGAAAATGTAAATAAAAAATGAGATCCTTGTTAGAAGGAAAAGGGAAATTATGAAAAATAAAAAAATAATAATAAATAAGAGAAAATGACAAAACGCCAATTGGCATTTATGGTAGCAAGTCTTCCCTTACTTTAGTATATCTAACTAGCGAGTGAACTGTGCAAGCATGGGCATCACATAAAATAAAGTAATTACATTTTCAAAAAAGAAAAAAATAACAAAGAGAAAACATCTAAAAAACAATTAAATCAAATATCATAACAACCATACAAAAAATTTAAGTAATTAACAAAGCATTAATAAAAATTGACACAAGTTTAACACAACTGAATTATTATTTAACAACTCCACGTCCCAATAACTGATCTTAAGTGAGTATCCCTTTCTGATTACCAAAGTAAAAAAAAAGATTGTTTAAAAAAGTCCTCATGTTTTCTACTATATTATCTTTTTGATTCCTATATCAAGTAAAATGCCTAGAGAAATTTTTTAATGATTTTCTTTGGGTAGGGACTGATCTTGATAAGAAATTCTATCATGTAAGCTGGAAGTTGATTTGCAATCTCACTAAATAAGGGGCTTTGGAAATAAGAACATTAAAGGAGTGCAATTCTAATGAGGATTGAAATAGAAAGAAAAAAAAAAGGTAAAAATCCAAAAGTGAGAACATAAGAAGTCAAAAATAAAATTCCAACTAATATAAAAAAGAAGTTAGGATACTATAGAAAATGAAAAGTAGAAGAAAAATTATAAATTAGAAAAAATTCATATAGATTTTAGATGTTTTCTTGACATACTAAGCAAAAATAGAAAACACATACCATCCTTCATGGAATCCTAAAAAAACAGCATTTGGAAGAGGTGCCATTACAAAGGTCCATTGACAGTAACCTAGAAACAGTGGCAAATCAAAAAGTAAAAAAGGAAAAAGAAAACATGAGTATGTTAGTTACCAAATCATGATAGAGAAGCAACTCAAATCTCATGCAAAAAAAGTACAACACTTGAGAAGAGTAGTGATCCCTTGGTGTATAGAAATTATTTAAAAAGAACTTTCAAAATTTAAAAATAAAATATCAAATAAGATTTAGTGGGTCAACAATGAGACACTAATAGATAAAATAAATAAAAAAGAGCAGAGGTATAGAACATTTTTAAAATGGAAATTTCCTCTCCCTAATAACGGAATTTAACAAAAAGGAAATGAACTAAAAAATAATAGAATAAAATAAGATAGAGAAAGAGAGAAGGCCTCCTTACCCAAATGTAATAAATGGCAAACCAATGCTCATCTCTTTCCTCACTTGAAAAAATCTGAGCAGACTATGAATGGTCAAAGATAAGAGCGAAAAAAAAGCCGATGATTAAGTTGGTTTCAAACCTAGAAAAGGATTTTGAGGTTAAAGGTCGACATCTGATTCCCCTTGATATCCTACAATAGAGATGGAAGAATGGATTGGGAGAAATGAGGGATTTGGGGTCATATGAAAAATAATAATAAGAGAGAAAGTGAGACAATGAATTTTAAGCATATGTGGTGGGGGCACAAAAGACAGAAGTGAAGATAGAGTCATTCAAGCCTATGCATTTGTTTCATGAGAAGGAAAGCATGGTGGGAGAGATTGAGTGATTGCTAGGGTTTCAGCACATAATCAACTCTGCCATTTCCATCAACATTAGTGCTAGGTCCATGGGCACTTCCCGAGGTGTGATGAGGCGCACCGACCATTAAATTTCAAGAATCAACACATCTCAATCCCTATATATCATACAAGCAAGAATCCATGATCTACCAACTAGAATTCATAAATTTTCACCTGTTGAATATCATATTCCAATAATAAAGTGGAAGAACAAATCAATAAATAAACTTATTTTTTATTGATAAATAATAACCAACTAGTACAGGGGAAGAACAAATCAATCCATTGTTTAAAGCATCAATGCACAAAATAAAATTATTCTACCTAAAGGAATATATATATATATATATATAAGTAAGAGAAATTGGCGTGCACACACACACTAGTTTGCCATTGACTCACATCAAAGAACAAGAATAAGAAAACCCTTGCAAATAAATCTAAAAATTAAATTAAAATAAAGTGAAATAAAGACGGTTAAATTTGGATAATACTCAAGTTATCATATTCATCCCAATATGGGGAAATATATAGAAAATTTTACAACAATTGAATCCCATGATTTTAGGGATTGAGATAACAACCACAAATTTTAAATAACAAAACAGAATTTTAAAATACAAATGTCTTTGACTTGGTCATTGATTCCCAACAAAATAACAACAACAACAAACAGCCTTATCCCAACTATTTGGGGTCGGCTTATTGATTCCCAACAAAATAAAATTTAAAATTCAAAAATTCAAATCTAATTGACCAAGTCATTCCTAGCACTCATCCTCAATGTGGAGTGTGAACGTTGAGAACACCCTAGCACTCACCCTCAAGGTGGAGTGTGAACGTTGAGAACACCCAGCTTTACCGGTGAGAAATTGGAATTGATCTTTGCCCAACGCTTTACTTAAAATATTCACACATTGAAGAGTAGTATAGACATGAGTAGTGAGAATTAGGCTCTGTTAGATTTTTTCACAAACAAGATGACAATCAAGTTCAATATGTTAAATACTTTCATGAAAAACAGGGTTGGCTGCAATGTGAAGAGCAACTTTATTGTGACAGTCTAGAGTCATGGGTTCATTGTGACGAATACCAACGTTAGAGAGCAAGTAATGTAGCCATGTGAATTTGCAATATGCCATTGCCATAGACCGATATTTAGCTTTACCGGATGATTTGGATATAGTCCTTTTTTTTTTTTTTAATGTGTCAAGAAATCGGATTATCTCCTAACAAAGTAAAATAATCAGTAGTGGAACGACAAATCAACAGGCAACCGGCCTAATCTGAATCACAATAGGCAGAGAGATGTAACTTGCTAGAAGCCTGGTGAACCCTTTAAATAACTTAGAATATGTATAACTGCATCCCAATGAGGTTTCTGTGAACCAAGTAGACAATCTCAGGTCTTGTAATGGTGAGATAAATTAATCTTCTAATTAACTGGTAATAGGAAGTAGGATCATCTAATAGAGGACTATCATTGACTGTTAATTTCAAATTTTGTTCTATAGGAAAAGACACAGGTTTGGCAACAAGAAAACCCACATCTTGAAGGATCTCAATGGCATATTTTCGTTGGGTCAATAGATTACCTTTCTTAGACCGAAGCATCTCTATACCAAGAAAAAAAAAATTTGAAGAGGACCTAAGTCCTTAATGTGAAATTGAGAATTCAAAATTTGTTTAATGAAATGGCATAGTGGTCATTACCCGTGATGATTATATCATTAACATAAATGAGCACATAGGTGTAGGATGAACCAAAGTGTTGGAAGAAGAGAGAATAATTTGCATTGGACTGAGTGAAACCTGCAACTTGAAGTGCATTTGAAAATTTGGAGAACCATTGACATGATGCTTGTTTAAGTCTATAGAGGGACTTACGCAGGTGACAAACATGATGCTCCCCCTTACGACAAAAACCTGGTGAAATTTTCATATAAACTTCTTCATGCAAGTCACCACATAAGAAGGCATTCTAAACATCAAGTAAATGAAGAAACCTACCATTGACAACAGCAATAGCAAGCAAGCAACGAACAGTGACCAACTTAACAACATGAGCAAAAGTCTCCTTATAATCGATACCCTCTTGTTGATTATACCCGTTTGCAACGAAACGAGCTTTGTAACGTTCAAGAGAGCCATTAGAGTTGTATTTTACTTTGTAGACCCATTTGCAACCGATAGGGATCTTTCCAACTGGTAAATCAACCAATAACCAAGTGTAATTTTCTTCAAGGTCACTAATTTCTTTGCTTATAGCTTCTCTCCAATTCGGATCAAGGGATGCTTTGGAAAATGATGTTGATTCAATAATGGTTGAAATAGTGGTTTCAAAATGCTTACATGTCAGAGAAAGATGTTCATAAGATAGAACATCACTTAAGGGGTAAAGAGGTACTCAGGCCGATGTAGAAGAGGACGATGAAGTGAATCAAGCTAGGATAAAAGCAGTGCAATGGTAATCCTTGAGATATTGCGGCCATTGATGAGATGGTTCAGAGCGTCAAATCATATGATGTGTAGGTTGAAAGGGTGAGGTGGAGGGTGGAGAAATGGAAAGACTAGTGGGTGATGGGGTACGTGGTGTATCACTGTGGATAGGAATAGAATTAAGGTGTAAATAGGTTGATGTTGTTGAAGTGTCAAGTATAGGTAAAGGTAGAAAGATAGGAGAAGGATTATGAAAAAGTGAAAAAGTGTTAAAGGGAAAAATATTTTCATGAAAATAATATCCCTACTGGAAAAAACAGAATGAATATCCATCATATAAACGGTATTATTTGTGTCCATGAGGATACCTAATGAAAATATATCGATGGGAACAAGAATCAAATTTATTGTTGTGGCAGATGTGATGAGCATAACAAAGACAACCAAAAACTAGGGGTGTCAACGAGAGCTCAAGCTCGACTCATTAGGAAAAAAACACCTAATATCCTAATGGTTCATTAGCCTAATGTGTTTATTTATACTTTATTATAGTTAATATATATAATTTTATTATAAAATTATTAATTAAACCAAGGTCTAAATGAGTCAAGCTTTTAGCAAGCTGAGCTTAGTGAAGCTCGACTCAAGCTCACTTAATAAACGAGCTTTAATTAGAGCTCAAGCTCAGCTCTTAATGAGCCGAGCTCCAAGCTAAGCCGAGCTAACTTGGCTCTCCGATAGCCCTACCAAAAACCAGTAAATATTGAAATATGGGTGGTGAACCAAAGAAAATTGCATGTAGGTTTTTTTTTTTTTAAACTTTTATGGGTAGGCGATTAATCAAAAAAGTTGTAGTTAATATGCAATCATCCCAAAATGAAAGGGGAAGAATCTCCTGAAAGTGTAAGGCACATGCTACTTCAAGTAAATGATGGTGCTTGCATTCAACTATACCATTTTGTTGTGGTCAAGAATGTTGATGATGTACCCCATTGACCTCAAGAAAGGATTGCATGCATATTCGCTAAAAAAAAAAATTCACTGCCATTATCAACTTGAAGGGACTTGATGTGATAATTGAATTGAGTTTGGACAAATGCCAAAAAAAAAAAAAAAAAAATGATTTTAAGATTGGGCAAGTTTCAGATTTATGTCACATAAGAAATATAGAAGTACAACAACTAAAATCATCAACAAGAGTTAAAAAAAAAATATAAATGTGCCCCATGCAATAGGGTGTGGCATAGACACTCCATATATCACAATGAATAAACTAAAAACAAGCATTAGTAGTCGTTAAATTGTGAGAAAAAGATAATTTGGATTGCTTTGCTCGAGGACATACATCACAATAACATGAATTAGAAAAAACTACATAAAAATTATTTTGAGAAAGGGACTTGAGATGAACAATGGATGGATGACCTAGACGCCAATGTCATATACCAAATGACTTCAAGCTCTGAATTGGGGAAGCAAATGCATCATTAGAAGATTGAAAAAATAAAGATTACCATGCAATTTACCAACTCTAATCATCCTCTTCGTTAACCAGTCCTAAAAAATGCAGTGATTAGAAAAAAAAATGTTACGATGCATGAAAGATCAAAGGTAAGATGTTTTATGGACAATAAATTAAATTTGAAAGATGTAACACATAAAACCTTATCCAAGGTAAAGGTATTGGAAAGAAAAATGGAGCCAACATGTAAAATAGAAGCAAATGTACTATTGAGTAATTGATAGGATTATTTGGTGGGGATAGGTAAATGGAAGAAAGAAGTGAAGGTGATGAAACAATGTGATCAATTACACCACTATCGATGATGATCCAAGAATTATTGGAAAAAGAGAAGGTTGAGCAACATAGAAAGTTACCTACGATATTGGCTAAATGGTTTGAACTACTTGTCTGGAGGGCAGGTAAAAGTTGGCGATGTTGTTCATTAGTAAATGGAGGGGCCACATCCGAAGAAGAAGCATCAACACTGGATGGAATAGCATCAATATTATTGACACGAGCCTTCAAGTTATGTTTGGGATAGCCCACAAGTTTAAAACAACGATCTCGTGCATGCCCGTCTTTGTTATAATGATCACAATGAAGATGAGATTGCACACCAGAGAATTCCCAAGTTTCTGAGAATGACGATGCTTAAAAGCAACAAAGATAGTGACTTTAGGAAGGGGTGCAGTGATATGAAGAACACGTTAATGCTCTTCTTGAAGAATAAGGCTATATGCCTTTGAAACAGATGACATTGGATCCATGAGAATGATGCTACTACAAATAGAGTTGTAAGACTCATTGAAACCCATATGTTTTTATTGAAGATAGTCATTTAAGTTTTGTAGAGTACCACAAGAGCAAGTTGTAAAAGATGGGATAGATGATATAACTCATCCCATGAATGTTTCAACTTTGTAAAATAAGCAACAACAGATAGTTGATCTTGTTGAAAGGTAGAATTTTTTTTTTTTTTTATAAATTAAAAGAGGCAATAAGCATTGCTTTGTGAAAATCGATCCTATATGTCAAGCCATACATCGCGAGTAGAAGAAGCATAGACAACACTCTCTGCAAGATTTGTGGTGGGAGCAGTTAAAATCCAAGAAAGAACCATCATGTTGCATCATTGCCATAGATGAAATGAGATAAAAGAAGACTCTGGTTTAGGCAGAGATCTATTAACAAAAGCCAACTTGTTTTTGGCAGTTAAGGCCAATCGCATGGCACGAGACCAAGTAGCATAATTGTCTCCCTTTGACAAATGAGACACCAAGATAGTACCTGGGTTATCGGAATAATTTAAGAAATATGGAGAGTTGGAGGTGGGATTTTCTAACTCCAAAGGGATATCAGAGTTCTCCGTGGTAGAAAGATAAAAAATAAATAAATAAGGAAAAAACTCTTGGGAATCTGTAAATTAATGGAAAGAGAAATAAATCTAAAAATTAAAGAGAAATACACTCACCACAACTAACTTGATATTTGACTGCAGAGACGACACCATTTTCCGTCCAATCAATGGACTCCGACAAATAGTCGTTTGATCGAAATGTGTAGTAGTTGCTCTTCAAGACTTGAGAACCTTAGTGTCAGTCTTCATACCAAATAGATGGAATGGTATTCCTTGCTCATCAGATCAACAAACTTGTTTAAACCCACCTTGTCTTGAGGATTAAGAAAGGGTTAGGGTTTTTGAGGGGAGGAGTGGGTGAAATGAAGAGATGAATCGCATGGAAGAGTGTAGAAAGGGAGGAGTGAAAATGAAAGAGGGAATCGTTAGGAATGAGGGTTTAGGGAAAATGGTGAATAGAGCAAGAGGCGGTTGATGGAGGAATATTCTAGAGTCAAAAATGAAAAAAGAAATATAACAAACAAAATCGTACAGTTCTCCACATGTCGCAAGCAAAGGGGGCTTGCAACTATTATAGCTTGTTCAGTCGTACTCATTTACTTCAATATATATACTAGCGAATGCACCCATGCGAGCATGAGTGATTAGCCAAAATGTATTTTTTGAAGCAAATAATGAGCTCTAAAAAAGCATAAGATTAATTTGAAAATAATTGAGAATAGTAAATCAAAGTCATATGATAAATAAATAATGAGACTTTACAAAAAATAAAAATAAAAATATCAGTTGTTTAAATACGAATTCTAATTCCACAACCATCATAATAATTGAGAAGAAATCAATGTCATATGATATTTAAATAACAAAATGAGACACGAATCTGACCTGCCAACATGAATTCCCATATAACCCGCAAGCTTGACATGAACCCAAAAGGAAATAAGCGGGTTAGGGTAGATTGTAAATGTGTTTTAGGTTAAAGTGGGTTGACTCGCTTTGACGATTAATAAATGGGTTGGGTTCAGGTTGAGCCATATAGTCAAATACCCATATCTCGGCAAGACACAAACCCGACCTGCTGAGTTAAGTATAACATATGAGGATGGCCAAAGTGGAACAAATCTTCTATGACCAAAATTGGTGTGACCACATAATGGATTGACACATGATGTATCTATGTTAAAAGTATTTAAAAAAAAAAAGGTGTTCATTTCAAAACGTGACTAAAAAAAGCACCAAAATAAAAAACACTCACGTCTGGAGCACATCACACATTCAAATGTAGTGTTCTTTCATTTTTTTTCATACAGCTTCTTTAAACCCATGTTCACCCTCTACCACTTTTCCTTAGTCAGGTTGATTCAAATAGTCGTATACCCTCAGCTTGACACTCAGCTTGACAGGACATGAATCTGACCCGCATACCATATAACCCATGAACTCGATACCAACCCAACACGCAATAAGCAGATTAAGGTTATTGTAAACATGTTTAGGGTCAAAGTAGGTTGACCCACTTTCATGACATACCTAAGCTAGGTTTCCTATTAACGAACCACCATGCAACTGAGTGGAGTTGAATTGATCCAATACAAAGCTGAGATAGTTAAGGAATCATTTTTAGTTTGACCCTCAAATTAAGTATAAAAGAGCCTAATCCTTCTTACTTTAGGACACCTAAGAAGCAAGTAATAAATGAACAGGGAGAAAAATACCCCAGAAATTAAATTAAATAAAATAAAAACAAAAACAAAGAGATAAAATTTGAAGAAATACCTGAGAAAACCTTAGTCAACATCGTCTTTATATCCTCTCCCAACTTTCTCAAATAAAATGATTTAAAGCCCAATTCATCAAAGGGAGTTTGACCTGTTAACCCAAGATGGCAGCAGGAAAACTTAGAAATCTTAGGGAAATAGGCAAGTTAGGGCTGTTCGAGTACCTTGGACGCACCAAACTCAGTCCAACTGCCTGAATGACACCAAATTCCTCCACTGGTACCATTTGCTCGGTCAATGAAAGTCCAAAATACCCAATCGATTGTAGAGAAAACTTGTGAAAGAAAATTCTGCAGAAATTAAAGCTCTAGAAAGCCTATCAAAAACAGGAAAAATGTTAAAATTTTCAGCTTGAGCGGGACTGAGCTAGGGATAATGAAACAATAGAGAGAGAGAGAGAGAGGAAACTGCGAAGAGCGAGCAAATGGATTCCTCAACTTGAAGATGAACAGCCAAACAGCTCCTCCCCCGCAGAGAAACAATCTGAAACCAAGATGTGGTCCATCAACGGTGAAAAAATTGGTCCCTACCGAGAATGGAAAAAAGAGAGAGAAATGAGAAAAAAAAAATAGGATAGTTAAAATCATGGTTATCAGGATCCCGATCCAGATATCCTAAATCATCCAATTGATCCGACTCCTTACCAAAATCTTAGATTACGGGATCTCATCTTGGATCGTGGGATCCGAAATCATCCAAACTATCCTGTACAAAAAAGCACATGTTTTATAATTATAAAACATTAAAACTTAATAGAAAAATCCCTAATTATAAATACTAATTACTTAATTTAAGTTTAACTATTAAATAAGTGAATACGACTCTTTCTTTCCAAATTGTTCACCTGTTTTGTTTCTTTTATTTTAGAATTCAATTAGTCAAGTTGAGCAAAGCCAATCAACCCTTGTAACATATTCTATTAAGTTGTTCTTCAATCAAGATTCAAGAGTAGAACTCGTTACAATAGATCTAGGCAATAGTAAATCCAATGCTAGTTTGATTGGAATTATTTAAAGCAGATTGTATGCAGAAAAATTTCATCCAAAATTGTCTTTAATCAACACGTAAGGGGGCTAAACTGTGGTGTGAAAACCACGGTTAGCTTAATGGGTCCCATGTTCTCTTCACCTCGACAAAATAATCCCCAAACTCCAAAGCACTAAATTGTTTTGAACTCCTTTGTCCCCACCCGCACTGCCGTTGACGTGGTGGTCCCCCTTGTCGTCGGTAGCTGAGTCTCCGTTCACCGGTTGCATACTCGTCGGTCGCAAATTCTCTGGTTGATAGTGCCATATTTTCCTGTCCGGTGACATCCACTTCCTTGTAGTGGTCGCCCGTTGATGGTAAGTCGCTGCTCTAAAAATTTCTGAAAAAAAAAATTATTTATTTAATTTCATCATCTAAATAGGGTGCTATCAATAATTATCCTCTCAAAGTATTTGCCTCCATTGTCACCAGAATTATAGTTTTGTGAATCGATTGGATTTGTAGAGATGGTGTTGGAGACGATTGATCTGTTGAAGAACAAGCTTCTTGATCAGGAGTCTCTGGTTTTATCTGATGATGTTGTCACTGTTCTCGTTCTTGTGGACATCATCAATGGCTTCTGCACTGTTGGAGTTGGGGATCTATTGACAATATCTACAGCCTCACCTATTTGCTTTTGTGTGTGTGTGTGTGTGTTATTTAGTTTATTTGATTTATTGGGATTGTTTGTTTCAGGGTTGTTTTTGGTTTTGAATTTGATTGCCTTGTTTTGGTTCCCTTGATCTATTATGCTTTGGAGATGCTTTTGTTGTCTCATTTTGTGACCTTGGTTGCTATTTTCATTTGTTGGGTTTTGAGTTTTTCCTGACCTTTTTTCTTTTTTCCCTTGGGTTTTGTGGCTTTTCAAGCTTCAACAAACCACTTAAAAGGTTAAGGTTCTAGACTATTGGATTTATTTATTTGTTCTCCTTTTTTCCCAGGTTGCTAAGCTAAGATTGAACCCAAAAACCTATAATTCTGGTAGGGCTCACACCAATTTATTTAGTTCTCAATTATATTCTTTAGTAGATTTCTAGACTTGTGGTTATAAATTTTTTAGTAAGGAAAAGAAGAAGAAGAAGAAGAAAAGATTCCAGATGGACTAATTATTTTGGTTATTACAATTTTAATAGACCCAGTTTAAGTTAATATTAAGGTTGGTTAGTTTGAATTCTAATTTGTTTGGGGTTATTCTTATTTACAGGCTCCAAGAGGGCCCGATAAACAAATCTCTGGAATGGTCAAGGAGTCGGTGAGACTAGCCAAAGTGTTCTGTGAGAAGAAATGGCCTATTTTGGCTTTTCTTGATTCTCATCATCCTGACAAACTTGAGTACCTGTATCCTAGTCATTGTTTAATTGGAATAGAAGAATCTAAATTGGTTCTAGGTATTTCTCTTCCCTTATTCTTCTCTTCCATGTGATCTCCTTTTTTGTAGAATTAGAAGGAAAGAAAAGATCATTGTGCTTGAATTATAAATTTTAGTTATAATACATTTGGCAAGCGTTAGCTCAGTATATAAGAATTAGATAATATAGAAGACATTACATATTTGCACAATATACATGTCCCTCTCATTTCTTTCTCTCCTTCCCCCTCCCTTTCAATCTGCAAAGCTGCATTGATTGGAAAAAGAACCAAATGTGACAATTAGACGCAAGATTGCTTCGATGGCTTTCTTGGTTCAATCGAGAAAGATGGCTCAAATGTCTTTGTACATTGGGTTAGAACCAACAAGATCAAAGTGGTAAGTATTCTTTAGTTTTCAACAAGAAAATCACCCTTAATTATGTATAGATACCATAAAAGGCTTTTTTTTTTTTTGTGAAACTATAGCTTTCTTCTATATTCTGTTGTATGGAATCATTGGAAACAAAGGGTTTTGTGATTGTCAACTAACATTTGGTCTGTGAAGTTACTAGTGGTAGGGATATGCACTGATATCTGTGTGCTAGATTTTTGTGGCTTCCACATTATCTGCAAAAAAATTTGGTTTCCTGTCCCCCCTCGAGGATGTGGCGGTGTACTCCCGTGGTTGTGCAACGTTTAATGTTCCAGTTCATGCTGCAAGAAAAACCAAAGAATTTAAGGCCTATCCACAAGTAATCCCAATTGATGATCCCAGGGTATGCCTATAATGGTCTGGTAGAAATGTTTATATTAGTTTAGTTTGATTCCCTATATCTGTATGTGCCCCTCTATCATGAAAGTGTGGTTGCTTGTTCTTCTAACGCACATTGTTGACATGGACGGTTTCTCGTGAAAGATTTATGAATACTGAGTTAGAATAGTTCTTTAGTCTTTTGTTTCTAATGTGTAGAAATTAAAATCAGTTTAAGTTCTTAGGACTTGTGTAAGAGTAAGGTATGAAAACATGATATTTAGG
This sequence comes from Platanus orientalis, assembly GCA_025762735.1. Classification (NCBI taxonomy): domain Eukaryota; kingdom Viridiplantae; phylum Streptophyta; class Magnoliopsida; order Proteales; family Platanaceae; genus Platanus; species Platanus orientalis. The sequence goes on along the minus strand of JAOXJP010081243.1, from coordinate 8,770 downwards.
CTTAAATTGCTGGAATGAGAGCATATTTTTTTCCTGGGTGTACAAAAGATCTACTTTCTTGAACGTTCCCTCCTGTGCTATTTCAAGAAATACAATTTCCTAGGAAGATTAAATTTTTATTACACGATATTTATGCCATATGTTAAACCCTAGATCTTTTTGGGATGAGGGTGGGGTTGGGGATGGGGAGGTGGAGGTGGAGGTGGATGGTACCAATGACAGTTTTATTGAGAAATTTATAGAAAAATATGACCTGGATTAGAGGGGACATACGATCCTTACTTGTTTCCCATGAAACCTACAACCTATAACAAATTATGTATTATGTTATGATATAGCAGGAGCTATGCAGATGCTATACTGTAGGAGCTTGACTTGGAGTTTAGAATGTTTGTGCAGAATGTTTCTTAGCTAGGTCCATTATGTTTAGTTGGATACTAATAATATTTTCCCAGTCATAGTGTCTAGTAGCTAAGGTTAACCCCTTCTTCTGGTTTAATGTCCAGACCAGTGCTGATAACCATATTGGATTTGTTTCATAGATTTGATTGTTATATTTGGAATAAGATATTGATTTTTTTTCTTTGTTGATTCAATTATAGGTATTGTTGGATGATTCTTTCAAATACAAGGCTAGATCCATTTTTTTGATGAACCTGTAATGTAAACAAGTTGAACTTAAATGTGTCATTGGTTATCAATAATGTGTTTCTACATTGTAGAGGCCCTCCAAAAAGTGCAAAAAGTCATACATAGTTGCATGAATATGACAAGTGAAGTATTCTACACAGAACATCAAGGAAGGTCCAGATGAATCAAGTCATCAATTTTTGCATTGTTTTCACTCATTCACTTACAAAATTTCATTATTCTTCTCCATGATACCAATTTTGACATAGTTTCTTCTTGCAGGCCAATTTCTGATGTTTCTAGTGATCTCACCATTGAAGTAGGAGCAATACACTTTTCACTTCATAAGGTTAGAATAATGTTATTAAGCATCCATACTTTTCTTCCAGTTAATCATTTCTTCCTATTTGGAAATTTGTAGTCTTCATGGGTGGCAAACAAACTATGTTTATGGTTTAGTCATTAAAGTTTTCAGTCCAAAATATGGTTTAGCATGTAAATCCTGCTCAACTTGTAACTCCAATGCTTTTTTCTTCAATGTCAAAAGAAATTAAAAAATAAATAAATGAAGAATTTCCCCACAAGCTTTACTCATAAAGTCATGGTTCTTTTGCAGTACCCTCTGCTTTCCCGGAGTGGCAAGATTCGACAACTGTTGGAAGCAAAGGATTCCAAAGTTTCAAAGATAAGTCTCCCCTCTATTCCAGGTGGATCAGAGGCATTTGAGCTAGCATCAAAGTTCTATTATGGGATTAATACTAGATCACACTATCAAATGTTGCAATGTTACGATGTGCAACTCATTACCTAGAAATGACTAAGGAATTCACTGAAAAGAACTTGGAGATCAGAATAGAGATCTATCTAAAGGAGATGGTGGTCCCAAATATCTCAAACTCCATATATGTTCTTCACCATTGTGAAACCCTCTTACCCCTTGCAGAAGATATAAACCTAATGGGGGAAAGGCACTCACAATGCATGAACATAAGATATGTTTGGCTGCCACTCTTCTCAATCCTGGCAAGCGAGTGTATTATTTTGAGGTTCATAGTGTAAAAGATCAATTCTTACTTATTTATGTGTTCTTGAAAATGTGTCTACTGCACTTATTAGGGGTGATGGGTGATGGGCATTAACATGTTGTAATATGTACCTTTAAAAAAATGGAAACCTCATCTCCCAATAAGTTGATCAAGAAAATTAGAGATTTCTTTTGAAACATGTTCTTCCATTACATCAACTTCTAAAAATATCTACTACTCTCTAATTTTAGTTAGGGGTGGCAATGTTTGACACGACCCGTGAACCCGACATGGCCCAACACGAAAATAAGTGGGTTAGGGTTGACCCTAAACGTGTTTTGGGTCAAAACAGGTCAACCCGCTTTGACATGATTAATAAATGGGTTAGGTTAGGGTTGAGCCAAATAGTCTTATACCCCTACCTCGACACGACACGAATCCAATCCGCCAACACGAATTGTTGCCACCTCTCCTTTCTTCTTTGGACCCTGGAATCAGAGGAGGTTCAAGACACAGCTTTTCTTCTTTATCCATTTTTTTTTAAAAAAATCCATCTTTTTTCCTCAGTGGATTCAACTAAAGGAGCGACCTTCAGGGCGTTTTAACTTTTAAGCTTCGCGCTCTTGTCCAAACTATAAAGTCGGGCGTAGGGGTAGTTTGGTCATTAAAATGTCTTGTTGTGTTTTATATTATTAATGGATTATAAATGATGGGATGGGATCGCCACCAGCAGGGACTCGAAGCCGTCCGTGCGTGCACGGGGGCCCTTTCCAATTTCCAAGAAGTCGTCCGTTCGCTGCATCCGAAGCAACAGTAAAAGTGAAAGGGTATTATAGTCTTTCTGCTTCACCCGCTGGACAAAAAATATTTCTTATGCCTTACTATCTTCACTCTTCAGACCACAGTCTGTATCCTCTGTTCACCGAGTTCACATCATCTCCGGTATGAATGGACAGCTAGCACACCAATCTCTATTTGGACTGTGATCTCATCTCTGACTAAAAGTGTATTAATAAATACACAACATTTTGTATTTACCGTAATACCTCCTTTGACCCACTTGTACTGACTCAGAAACCTTTGTCAGGCCACATGTGATGCTAATGGAGTGGAACATGTCCATTTACACCGGAGATGATTGGTTTTGCTGTTTCACCAACTTTTTTAAAAAAAGAAATAAATTTATTATACCTCACTACCTTACCATCTTTAAACTGCATTAACGCTAGGGGTGGCAAATCGTGTTAGTGGGTCGGATTTGTGTTGCGTCGAGATAAAGGTATAAGACTATTTGGCTCAACCCTAGCCTGACCCATTTATTAATCGTGTCAAAATGGGTTGACCTGTTTTGATCCAAAACACGTTTAAGGTCAATTCTAATTTGTTTATTTTTCGTGTTGGGTTGTGCTGCGTTCACAGGTTATATGGTAATTCTTCTTGGCGAATCGGGTTCGTGTCGTATCAAGGTAAGGGTATAAGACCATTTGGATTAACCCTTATACCCTAACCCGACCCATTTATTAATCGTGTCAAAACGTATTGACCTATTTTGACCCGAAACATATTTAGGGTCAACCCTAACTCACTTATTTTCGTGTTGGGTTCGCAAGACATGTCAAACATTGCCACCCCTAATTAACGCAGCCACATCTTATATTACCACATGTGTACAAATAATTTAGGCCTCATATCATCTATGCCGACTCCCTTGTGTAAAGATGAGGGCAAGACACAAGGGGGGTGTCATTTCACTTTTTGGGGATGTCACATCACCCCCCAAAAGTGAAATGATACCTCTTCTACCTCGGCTCTCAACATCGCACAAGAAGGGGTGGCGCAGATGGCACCCTCCCAATAATCTAAGGGGCCTAATCCTCTGCATCTAGAGCGCTAGAGCAGGATGCCCCTTTCACAGGGTGCTGTGGGCTTTCGTACACTTTTTGCTTAGGACCATCTTGCTCTCACTGATCACATCACAGGATTTTTTCAGATAATTTAAAACATCCAGTCAAATCTAATTATAGTGTTAGACAACCACTTTTATTAAGGCATTTGTAACAATGAGGTGATGATTTGTAATGAATTCATTCAAAATTAAACATTTGTTAACTACAATTAGAAATGAAGTCATCATAGGTTTTTATTCGTTCTATAAAATGAAATGACATGCTATCAACACAAATTGTTACAAATTTGAATGAGTTCACTATAAACCATTTCGTTGTGGCTACAAAGGTTTGGGGAAAATCAAATGAAATGAATTTATTATTGGAAGCTGTGAATGCAGCCTTAATGTTTTATTATTTATTTGTTTTGGTAATGAAACTATTCATTAACTAGAGGAGTACGATGAATCCTCAAGAGTTCTTGGATCCATCTTATACATCCATGACCCTATCAAAAACCCAATGGGCAAAGCCAGCTCATGGCCTTTGCCATTTATATGTCTATCTCGGCTCCGATTATATGCAAATGAATTTCGTGAGAACCATGAAAACGGCACCAGTGGGACAGATGCATCAGCACTGAAAAGTGATTTAAACTTTTTGGACGGATGCATCAGTACCATAGAAAGGGGCCATGCATCCCACATGACCTCATGAGGGCTGACCTCATCATGGGGCACATGGTTCCCATCCAAAACCCCCCAAACCCATCCTAAGCTACCTATAACCCTATAAATAACCCTTATATCATGCAAGAAAGAAAGAAGATTTAGAGAGAGAGAGAAGAAAGAGGAAGGAAGAGAAGAAAAAGCTCTTCCTCTGCACTCAACCCTTTGAACGGTAAAACCTTAACTTCCTTTGGTTTTAATACTTAGATTAGGTCCATGTTAAAGTCTTCATAGAGCTAAAAATGAATTAAACTAAGTGAAATATCGTACAAGTTAATCCTAAAGGGGGTGAATAGGATTTATAATTAATTTACCCCTTTTTCGATTTGTTAGGATTATTTTTAATTCAATTTTAGTTCATTTGAATTAATACAAGTGTGTGTGTTAATGGTATAGCTATTCAAAAATAATATCAAATAGGTGGCGTACAAGAGTAGATATAAACTTGAATGTAAAGAGACAAACAATCACACAAAATAATCTATAACACAAGTTTTATAGTGGTTTGAAAATATGGCATACGTCCACTTTTCTAATGCTTACTACCGAGCTTAGGTATTTTTTTTTAATTAAGATTGACTATTATAATGTACATTAAACCTTACGACTTGCACTAAGCAAGCGAATTAATACACCCGGTGTCTCTGACGAGTGCAATCACACTTTCGATGTCTCTAACGGAAAGAAACAATATGAATATGAATATGTATGTAAATGAAAGCAAAACTTACCACTCAATGGTTGATGTTGCTATATTTACCAAGTGTGAGTGCTCCTTGAAGAGCTAGTGTGCTTATATTTTCCACAATATTTCAAGCCTTGGCTCTAGAGCTCCTTAAGTTTAGCCAAACAAAAAAAGGTTTTCATTTGGAATAACCCACACATAACTCACCACAAGATAATAGTTAAATAGAGTAGAAGAAGTAACAAGAGAGAGATTTCAAAATGATTGTAATACTTGGAGCTCAAGCAATGGAGGGATAACGTTTTTCACTCTTGGAAGATCACTTTTAGCAAAGATAATAACATTCTTATGCATGCTTGAAGTGTTTCTCTAAAGAGAAAAATTTCCTTCTTATAGGGGTCGAGCAGCCCTTCCATTCTTTGGATTGAAATCTTTTAAAATGGGCAAATAATATGGGCCATTCATTGAAAACGAAGTTTTTCATAATCTTAATTTCTCTTAGTCGTGATCGGTCATGGGGTTTGTGATTGGTCACAAAGCAGCAGATTGTGACTGATCACAAACCAAGGGTCACAAAGTTTGAGGCCTGGAGAGAATCCCATATGTCACAGTTGTGACCGGTTACATTGGGATGTGACCTTCCATTCATGGTCAATCATGGAGGAGGGGCTTAGTGTTCGGGTGTTGATTTCTAGGACATAAGTCCTGAGTGTGATAAGTCATGGGCTTTATGATTGGTCATAGATAGAAAAATCTTAATTTTTATGTCTATAATATTTTGGAAAGATCACTCCCCCTGGGTCATTGAGGTGACCTTCCTACATGTGCAAAGGCACATTGTGATATCCATTACACATCCCTACTCATGCTTTTACCTTTTGGATGTTGAGAGCTCATCTTCTAGTTTTAATCTTCATGCCTTGAGTCTTCTTAGAGTTCTTCATTTGAAGATGATTCTATCAAATCTTAGAGCCCTTACAACATGTTTTGATCATGGGATTGACAAATAATACATATACATTAACACTAAGCTCCATGCACCCCTCTAATGAAGGCAATACAATAGAGACAAAATACGTCATTGTTGGTTTTTCCACTTAAACCAAACTTACTCCTAGAATTTTTAACGTTTTTTGTAGTTGTCATTTTGAGCTGAACTTTTCTTGGTAGGTCCCTAATAAGGTGACCTACCTCTCTTTAAATTTCCATGAGCAACTGATCTATTTTGACATATGAATTAATGGCTTCAAGATCCTAGACAATACATTGTTTTTGGGCATTGTAGCCAAAGTGAACAGTGGTCTCAGAATTTTTTCTGTTTTTGTAGAAGTCATTTTCAGTTGATTCTTTTTGTAGTAATCCCTCATAACCATGCTTTATATTCATGTAAATTTTCATAGTTTTTTTTTTATTTTTATTTATTACATTAGAACCTTGTTATCATGTCTGTGGGAGAAAGGTAAAATATTGCATCTGATCACCTCTGTTTACGAGAGACCATAATGTAAAATCAATATAGATGTTTTATACTCTACTTTTTATATAGTATTTAATTTCATGTATATAGTACATCCCTATAAAATTTCATAAATTTTGGAGCACTCTAAGCAGTGTAATCATGTCTACAAGTCGTAGACCCTTGCTTTCACTGTTTTTTTTTTTTTTTTTTTTCAAGCTAAGACCCCTTCACTATTAAATTTGGTATAATTTATTAGCTCATCATTTGAGCCTGGAATTTTTATGAGGAGTCATTAAGAGGGTTCCCTGTACCCCTACAAAATTTCAGAAAATTATGACCTCAGATGGGGGTCCAAATGAACCAGGTAAGAAGTTGATGGATTTCTGCCCAGTAAGAAACACTTGAATTTTAGGCATTAAAGTTCAGGCGTTAATGAAAGTTCAAGCATCAAGCTTATGGCATTTATGCACACATCCATAAGCACTATCTAAGGCCCAATAGGCCTCCTATAGACTATAAAATGTCCCTGTGACCCTGTTCCACACAGGGGTCGCACTGTCCCATAAGGGGGGCCCACCATTAGCCGAACGCCTAAACTTCCATTTTGAAAGAGTTTAGGCATTAGGTTAAGCTCAAGCGTTAAAAATTAATTCAAAAGATTTGATTTTCAATTTTGTTCCCTGTTTTATATTTTTCTTTTGTAAGTGTTTTTATGTTTTGTTGTGTATAATTGAATGTAGTTTAGAGGGTTTTCATTTCATAAAATAGCATAATCTTGTTTTTAATGCATGTATGTATATATCTATGCATGTGTGCATGTGCATGGCTTGGAGGACATGCCACTACAAGTATTTCTATCCCTGTGCATGCCTTAATTAGTTATACATACACACACATGAAGCATAATAAACCAAGCCAACAACTAATGGCTACTAGAATACCCAACGCCTAAATTTCACTCACTATGAAGTTCAGGTGATAGGCATTTTAATTTAGGCGTTAAGCCTATGGGACCCATTAAACACATCTGTTCCGCAGTAAAAAATCTATGCAATATCAAAACCCATCTTTAGAGCATTTAAACCCATCCCTAATCCATCTTCCAACATTTGGTAATCCTTGACTAAACTTAGAAGTGAGGTTGGGCCCACTTTTGGGCACTTAGGTGTCTAACACCTGAACTCCACACTTAGTGAAGTTTAGTCATTGAGCATTAAAATTCAGGCGTATGCCTTGAAAGTTTAGACATAGGTTTGTGGAACCTAGCAATCCCATGTACTTGAATTCCAGAGACCCTCATTGTGTCTAATCCACCCTCAACCCTCTCACACAATCCGTGACCAACTTCAAAAATAAAGATAGGCCCATTTCTGGGCATTTAAATGTCCAACGCTTGAATTTTATACACAAGTGAAATTCAGGCGGTGAGACAAAGTTTAGGCGTAGGTTTGAAAAACACACCTAACTAAATCTTCGCAATGTCACACACTCTTATGTCATTCAATTATATATATTTTACGAGAAGCCATTGTAAAAAGGTGGGTGGTTGGGATGTATAACACCTTCTCTAATCGCAACAAAACAGTTTACCCTATTATTTGGAGAACCAGATTAGTATAAGGAGTTAATATACTAGACCTTTGGATCTAGAATTCCTTTTCTTAAGAAAGAAAACCGATGTCCATCTCTATAGAAAAACCCGAGTTGGTGGCAACTCCCAAAAACCCTAGCAGTATCCAATCAAATGATCAAACTATACCACTCCCCTTTTAAATTACCATCCCTCAATAAACCAAGAGGCATCCAGAGATGCTCTCAATGGAAAAGTGGGGGGCAAAAGCCGAGACTATCCACAGGAAGGGAAGGGAGAGGTGCGAGCCTTTCCCTCTGATCTCTCCCGCGATGCCCACATAAGGAAAGCACCTTCTAGAAGGCATTCATTCATTAGCAGTGAAGGGATCACAATCCAATGGTCCTTTCCCATGTGAAGACCCATGAAAAAAGGGAAAAATCGAGAGTAGTATGAACGGATGATCAAACTTACCTACAATAGTCAAATCGGTTGGTGGGTTGGCCGATTTTTAGCATCGATGCCACTGGAGAAGAAACCCGGAAGTTCTATCCGTGTTGAAGGTAGGTTTTTTTTTTTTTTTTCCCTCTAGAATGATATTTTTGGTCGATTTTAGCAAGAAAAGGCGACGGTCATAATGGGGAAAAAAATGAAAACGTGGGAAAAACATGGAACCCAACATTTTCATGTCTGGGCAAGCAAATACACATGTTTTCTTCTCCATTGAAAAAGCGTACGTTTTCTCAAGAAAATTGGGACTCTAATGACAACTAGACTGGCCCTAAGG